>PVJS01020177.1:0-32887 GCA_004027185.1 Glis glis | reverse complement strand
TGTGTGTAGTGCTGGGGATTGAACCACAGGCATTCTACCTCCAAGCTACACCCCCAGTCCTATTTTATTTTTTATTTTGAAGCAAGGTTTCACTAAGTTTCTGACAGCCTCACTAAGTTGCTGAGGCTGGCTTCAAACCTGCAATCCTCCTGTGTCAGCCTCCCAAGTACTGAGATTACAAGGTGTGCGCTGCCATGCCCAGCTTCTCATTCACTTCTGAAGGATAACTTTGCAGGGTACGATATTCCTGGTTGATAGTTTTTTCAATGTCTTGACATGGACTTGGTTGAATTGAATCTGATTATTTGCCTTTGCCCTTCCTATGTCTAGATATTTGTATCATACTCTAGATTTGGGATGTTTTCTGTTGCTTCCTCTTTGAACAAACTTTCTACTCTTTTGGCATTTTCAAGTCCCTCTTGAACCCTAATGTTGTCCTGTAGTTCCTGTAAGCTTTCTTCATTCCTTTTCATTCTCTCCCCCCCCCCGGGTATTTTCAAATAGTCTCTCTTTGATCTCACTGATCCTTTCTTCAGTTCGATTGATTCTGTCATTGATGTCTTCAGTCACATTTTAAAATTCTATTTATTATAATTTTCAGCTCCAGGATTTCAGTTTGACTTTTAAAAATTCAGTATCTGTTAAGTCTCTGATAAATCACTGAATTGTTTTTCTGTAGTTTCTTGAAGTTGGCAGAGTTTTCTTAAAACATCTATTTTGGATTTTCTGTCTGAGAAATCATACATATCAGTCACTTTTGAGTGGTTTCTAATGCCTTACTTTATTCCTTGGAGTGGGGGAAGAGTCATGGTTCCTTGAAAGTTTTTGATTCTTGTTGGCACTCAGCAGTGTGTATGCATTGAATGACTCTTTTTTTCCAGTCTTTATAATCTGTCTTTGTGCCCATTCTTCCAGAATATATAAGCAAGCTCTTTTATTATTTACACTGAGGCTGTGGTTACTACCACTGTTTCAGCACTAGAGGGCACCTCAAGCCCAAGTTTGTCACAAATCTGCAATTAGTATGTTGTTTAGGGTGGACTGCTGGAATAATTTAGAAAGGTAGCCTATCCCTGCTGGTTCTGTAAGTCTCCACCAGGGGCCAGGGTAGGCCCAGATATCTAGTCTACACTTAATGGCCCATGGAGGGTCTGCCCTTTGGCTTCAGAGGAACAATTTATACCCACTCCCTCTTCTTCCTCCAGACAGTGACTCCCTGTGTTGTGCTGCTTGGGGTTGGGTGAAGGGTGGGGTAGGCGATCTTGTAGCCATCATGGCTGTTATAAGGCTGGGTTGCACCCAGAGCCCATCAAGACCAGCGCAGTACAGTGTCAGGACAAAGGCCCATACTGCTGTGGCCCGCCCTACCCTCTAGCAGATGAAGTCTTTCTCCACACCATTTTACAGCATATACATTTTATACATATATATATATATATGTATGTATGGGGGCGTCCTGAAAGTATAGTTGTATTACACTAATGAATTACAATCCAAGTTTGGGAAACATTGTTCTAAGTCAAGAGAGTTATAGACCAAGGGAACATTGTAATTGTGTGTGAGCAGGGGGAGGGTGAAATTTGAGTTCTTTTGATACTTGAAGTACTATGTCTTATACAGAACTGATTGCTAAAGAAAAAAGTTGACTTTTTAAAAAGGTAGACTTGAGTGATTTTTGTTTTGTTTTAAAGCTCTCTGATCCTTCTGATTTACCAAGGAATGCCTTTAGAATTTTTACCATTCTGGTGGAATTTTTATGTATTGAGCATATTGATTATGCTTTGGAAACAGGACTTGCTGGTAAGTATATTTGTATTAAACTTTCTGCTAAATGTCTTTAGTCCTACCTAGCTTAACTATATGCATAATGTTGTTTCATATATAATCATTTCTATATGTTGGGTCAGTTTGGTGCAGTAAATTTTGAGCTTTCTGTAATGCAAGAATTTGCCAAGTGCTGAAAGTTATACAGTGACGTGGTTTTCTCAGAGTGTTTACATCCAGTGAAGTAAGGTAATACGTAAGTCACTAGAATGTGTGGCATAATATATTGCAGTCCTATAAGTTATAAAAGGTGCAAAAGTGAAGGTGAGAACCATTCTGGTTAGGAAATTGACTAATGTAAGGTTTAGAAAGGAAAGCATTCAAAAATGAGTCTGGGAAGGAACAGATTGATTTTAAATTTTTTCTTGTGCTTTTGATCTTTTGAGCTTACTAGTTGGTATGAATAGTACAATAAAGAGTCCCAGCCTTAGTAATCCAACTGCCTGCTTGACACCACCACCTCTTCAGTGGGCATCTCAAATTTAAAATAGCCAAAATGAAGCTCTTATCTTCCTCCTAAACTTGTTCCTCTCTCGCCATTTACAGAGACATTGCCATTTGCATGTTGCTCAAGCCCTGAACCCAGAAGCGTCCTTAATTCTTCCTTTTCATCAACCCTGATAGCCAGTCCATCAGCAAATTCTGTCAGTATATCTAAACATAACATCCATATCAAAACATAACAAAAGTTCATCTGCTTTTCTCCATCTCCACTGATGCCAACCAAGTTTAACCACTGTCACCTCATAAATGGTTCCTTATATCCATTCTTGCCTTTCCAAGTTACTGACTTCATGTAACAGCCAGTTAAATGATCATTTCCTGGCTTAAAACTCTAGTGGCTTTTTATTACTATTAGAGTGAAAATAGTAACAAACATTAAGAGAGAGACTTCATCTCCCGCTCTGCATTCGTCCTCATCTCACACCACACTTCCCACACTCTGCTCTCCGCTCCTTTCATGGCTGGCTTTTTCAACCACTGATCTCAGCTAAGATGTCACCTTCTCAGGCCTTTGCTGGTCACTCTAGCTGAAGTAGTGCTCCTCTTTCAGCCCAGTTACTCATTAGCTCATCATTGAATCTCAAAATAGTTTTTTTTTTTTTTTAAAAAGGGCTGAGGATTTAGATCATCTGTAGAACACTTGCCTAGCATGCTTGGGACCCTGGGATCAATCAATCCTTAGTACTGACAATAAAAAAAAAAGGAAAATGGTAAGAATTTATTCATGAGATCTTTAGGCACCAGAGAACTGAAAAAGTTAAGGAGAAGGTTGACCCCCAGATGGTTTGTTAATTGGTTTATTTTTAAGTTTATCATGAAAACAGTGAAAATTTGGGCATAAAAATAACTTTGGATGAATTTTAAGCTATTACCAAGCTTAATTTTCCTCTCTACAAAAATCATTGCTTCATTAAAATACCAGTTACTTTTATTCATGTTTTATATATATATATAACCACCTTCTTTTCCTGAAGAAGATGAACTTCTTTGAGGTTGATTCTCATTTATCTATGCCTTTCAATTTTAGGAATTCCTTCCTCAGATTCTAAGAATGCAAATCTCTATTTTTTGGATGTTGTGCAACAGGCCAATACTATTTTTCATCTTTTTGACAAGCAGTTTAATGATCACCTTATGCCACTAATAAGGTTAGTTACATTTTTATTTTTCATTGGTATTTCAATGAGTATTAGATTTTTATTAATTTTTTTTTAAAAATATGTGTTCATGAAACATCAAATAGGACAGGAGATATGAAATTAAAAAGTTCTTTTCCTTCTTCCTTGCCTTCTTGTTTTCCTACTATGCTATTAATTTTGGTATATTTGAAAAGATTAACCTGTCATAAACCTTAAATTGAAATCTAATGTGAAAGAAGCCTTCCAGTTTAGTGCAAATTTACTTCTTCAAAAGATCCAGCAACAAAAAGAAAAAGAAAAAGAAACGATCCAGTAGACACAATCCACTTGTACCCACTTGTTATAAAACCATACAAAAATTTTATGAGATTGATAAGACAGATTTGTTTTTTATCTTCAAATCAATTTATATATTTTAAAGCATATGCAAATTTTAAAGCATATGGACATATGAGAATTAAATTAATCAAGATGGTATATATGTGAATATGCTTTACAAAATTGTCTGTTTAGCACTGTTATTGACAAGGAAAGATATTCACATAACAGAGAAATTTTAGAATTTTTTTTAATGAAGATTGGAGTGCCAAGTCCAGAAACGATCTCAAAGGTAAAATCATTTGTGATCCTGGAGTCATACTTTGAAATAAAATTTACTTTTTATGGAGCTATTATGCCACATAGAGAATTTACAGTTTTTAGGGTTACTTATTTCTTAATATTTTGGGTGTTTGGGGCATTTTGGTAGCATTCAGAAGGCAAATATAATTGTTTTTTGTTGTTTTAATTTAGGAAAGCTATATACAACTGGATTGGCTATTACCCTCCAAATTTTTATTAGTTTGATTTACTGTATTCTTAAGAGTTTGGTGATATCCTGTGATTTTTGTTACCATTATACCTGATATTTACTTATAAAGGAAACCAAATAGTTCCAAAATTTCAAAATCATACGTTTACATTCTTAAGGGATATCTCCTCAGTGATCAGAATAACAAATTTAAATCTTTCTTTCTTTCCTTTTAATGGGTTAATTGTTCCTAATGTAACAATTGTAATGAACTAGGCATATAAACATAAATTCTTACATTACTTCCATTGTATTTCTTGAGTTTGTGAGCAAATTAAAATAATCTGTGTTATATATTTATGAATATAATATATGCATATAAAAACTTACAGAAATTAAGCTATTAATGTGAGTTTTCCCCTTTCAAATATACAATAGCTCTTCTCCTAAGTTATCTGAATGCCTTCAGAAGAAAAAAGAAATCATTGAACAAATGGAGATGAAATTGGATACTGGAATTGATAGGCAAGTTGCTGTTTTTTTCTGTTGTGTTTTTTAAAATTGTGGAAACACTATCATATGAACATGAAAAGAAAGTCTATCTTAATTCCACCTTCTTGCTATAATATTTGATGTTATTTTTATATACTACTTTCATCCTTATTAGAATCTTATTTTTTTGATCCCCCAAGTTTTTATTTCTTAAAGTCTATGTGTTTAGTGTTTAGATGTTCTTTGTGTGTGGGCTACTGAGGATTTAACCTAGGGGCATTTTACCTCTGAGCTATACCCCCAGCTCTATTTTTTTTTAAACAGTCTTGCTAGGTTGATGAGTGTCTCACTACTTGATGAGGCTGTCCTCAAACCTGCAATCCTCCTGGTCTCAGCCTCTGAAATATTGGGATTACAAGTATGTGCCACCACTCCCAGCTTTTTAGATGTACTTTTAAACTAGATTTAGTTAAAAAAAAAAAAACTTTGTAAGCCCCCCTCCTCCACACTACACACTTATAAAACTACAAACTGCTTTAAAAATGGTGATCTTATTGTATTTCATTTAGAATTTCCACACTTATGTGTGAAATATTTTAAATTAATAAGTAAATTCTCTAAAAGTAACTTCTGAAAAGTGAGTACAAAAAACTTTTGTAATGTGTACTGACAGTAAATTACCGGTTTATTGTATAGAGCTCTGGGTTATCTGGTTTTGAGGTGGCCATGGCCTTCTGTTTGTTGATGATGATAATAGCCAGCAGTTATCAAGCATTGTTACATGCCAGGCACAACACAAGGACCTTTACCTGTATTATTTCATGTATTAGGTAGGAACTGCTATTTCCATTTTACAGATGAAGAAATGTGGAGACTTACAGAAATTAAGTAATTTGCTCAAAATCACACAGTTAATGGTGGTAGAGCTGGAACTCTTAACTCTAAAGCCCATGCTACTAAGGTTTGGGTATAACTTTTTATTTACTGTACTTCTACTTTCTCTTGTATTCAAAAAAGCGTATCTGAGAGCAAGTTTTTGACAGTGCTGTTTAAAAGATAACCCAGAATCTAATTTATGAAAGTGTAAATCATTTGTACTTTATTAGTAATAAGAAATTACTTGCAACCCACTTCCCAATTGACCTTTGCACTAATATTGAGAACTACCAGATGGTATGTGATAATAAAGGGGAGAAAAATAAAACTGAAAAAATAAGGATGTTATAGAATTTATTATTCAGACTGGTTTACTGAAGAATAGATTTAAAAGAATCCTAAAACCTTGTCTCCTCCTTTATTTTTTCCAGCTTTTCTGAAGTATCATTGACAGTTAAAATCTGTTTGTCTTTAAGGTGTACAGCATGATGTTCTGATGTATGTTCACTTTGTGAAGTGAACACAATAAAGCCAGTTAAGCATTTCTGACACCAAACATAGTGGTGAGAACATGTGTGATCTATTCTCTCAGCAGACTGAAAGGATGATTGCAGCATGGTTAGTTACAGTCACCATGCTGCACGTTGGATCACCATAGCTCATCCATCCTACATAACTGAAACTTGGTACCCTGGCTCCTTATTTCCTCCATCACCTCCTGCCCTCAGCCCTCGGCAACCACCATTCTACTCTGTACTTCTATGAGTTTGACTTGTTTAGGTTCCTCATATGAGTGAGATCATATAATGTTTGTCTTTCTGTGTTGGGCTTATTTTAGTTTGCTTAATGTCCTCCAGGTTCATCTATGTTGTCACAAATGCCAGGTTTTCCTTCCTTATTAAGGCTCAGTAGTACTTCATTATATAAAATATACCACATTTTCATATCCATTCATCCCTCACCAAACATTTATATTGTTTCCATATCTTGGCTATTGTGAATAATGCTACAATGAATCTAGAAGAGCAGATATCACTTCAAGATACTGATTTCATTTCCTTTGGGTATATTCCTGATAGTGGTTTTGCTGGATCATATGGTAGTTTTACTTGTAATTTTTTTGAGGAACTGCCATATCATAATAGTTGTATCAACTTACATTCCCACCATAGCAAACAGGAGTTCCCTTTACTCTGCGTCCTAGCCAACATTTATTATCTCTTGTCTTTTTGATAATAGCCATCCTGACAGGTGTGTAAAGCGATGTCTCATTGTGTTTTTGATTTTCAGTTCACTGATGACTAGTGATGTTACATACCTTTTCATATACTTATTGGCCATTTGTATGTCTTCTTTTGAGAAATATCTATTCTGGCCCTTTGCTCTTTTTATTTTTTATTTTTGATACTGGGGTTTGAACCCCAGGGCATTTACCTCCAAGCTACATCCCTATCCCTTTTTACTTTTTATTTTAAAACGGTCTCACTAAGTTGCTGAGTCTGGCCTCATACTGTGATTCTCCTGTCTCAGCCTCCCAAGTGGTCATCTCTTAGACTACGAGACTCATGTTCCACCTGCTCTTCCAAACTTTGGCCATTCTTCTTAAGTACTAGAATTACAGGTATGCAACCGCACGTTTGGCCTTTGCCCTTTATAAATTTGTGTTATTTGAGTTTTTTAACTCCTTATATATTCTGGATATTGACCCCTTATGAGAATGTATAGTTTGCAGATATTTTCTCCTATTCATAGGTTGTCTTCCTAACCCTCTTGGTTATTTCCTTTCCTGAACCGAGCAGAAACTCTTTGATGCACTCTCACGTATATATTCTTGCTTTTATTACCTGTGCTTCTAGGGTCATATCCAAATAAACATTGGTAGGACCAATGTCAAGAAGCTTTTCCCTATGTTTTCTTCTAGTAGTTTTATAGTTTAAGATCTCACATTAAGGTTTTTTAATCTGTATTGAGTTGATTTTGTCTATATATTGTGAGAAAAAGGTCCAGTTTTACTCTTCTCTGTGTTAACAATCAGTTTTCACAGCACCATTGAACAAAGAGGCTGTCCTTTTCCTTTTGTGTGTCTGGCACCCTTGTCAAAAATTAGTTGATTGTAAATTCATGTATTTATTTCTGGGCTCTGTGTTCTATTTCAGTGGTCTGTGTGTCTGTTTTTATGCCAGTACCATATAGTACCAAAACAGAACCAGACTGTTTTAATTACTATAGCTTTATAATATATTTTAAAATCAGGAAGCGTTGATGCTTCCAGTTTCTTCTTCTTGCTCAAGATTGTTTTGGCTATTCAGGATTTTTTTGTGATTCCATATGAATGTTTTGTTTTTTCTGTCTCTGTAAAAAATGCATTGGAATATCTGAAAAATCACTTTGGGGAGGTAGGGAAGTTAGACATATAAGATAAGCTTTCAATAGTATATGAAATATATATTTCCTGTCTCACTAATAAATTAGATAAATATTTTCATCTTTCCATATAAGCCTTTATCTTGAGGTCTTTACATTATTTACTATGTTAAAGGTACTGTGGTCTGTGGAGGTCTTTAGAACATGACCCTGATTCACTTGCATCCCTAAAGATATTTTTAGACCATTGTCTATCCGTTAGGCCCACCTTTGCCTTTGAAACTCACATCTTCGCTTTTTTTGTTGCTATCATCTTTCAATCTTTTATATCAGTGCCCTACATTTACTTAGGATTGGCATATGTCTCACAATTTTTCTTTTAACCTTAAATCAGGTTCTTTCCATGTCCGTGTGTGTGAATCATTCATTTTATTGATCATCTCCACTTAAATATCTACTCCTGTGTCCCACTAGGCCTTGTTATCATTGGTAACAAAAACCTTAAACCTGAGTGTCCTCTTATGTGCTTACAACCTCCTACTTTTTTCTTTTTCTTCTTCTTTGCCTTTTCTTCATGCTTCTTCTTCATTGACCCAAGGAGAATTCTACCTCCAAGCTATACCACCAACCCTTTTTAAATGTTTTTTATTTTGAAACAGGGTCTCACTAATTTGCTGAGGGTCTCACTAAATTGCTAAGGCTGGCTTCCAACCTGCAATCATCCTGTCTCAGCCTTCCAAGCATGGGATTATAGGCATGTGCCACTGTGCCCGGCTTATTTTTCCAACTTCTTAATTCTATATGTACCAATTTTCTGACCTCAGTAAGACCTTTGTCTTTTAATCTCTTCATTTTATGTCAATCTTATTAAGATTTATACACAATAAGATTGTGTATTATATCTATTAAATCTTCCTAATTTTATGTCATTAATTATTGTGCTTTAATCACTTGTCCATCTCTTGAATTGATGCCTTATATTTACCCTAAAATCTGTTCCCTTCATCTTATAGACCCTAAGCTCTGGATCACTGCAGTCTCTTTCATTCCCATAACAGGATGGCTGCTTGCTATTGAAGAATATTGTGTAACTCATATATCGTTGGTACCATTACAAACCCATGCCCTCATTTCTCCCTTTTCCTGGTCATCCCTTAGACTACGAGACTCATGTTCCACCTGCTCTTCCAAACCTTGGCCATTCTTCTTAAGCCAATGTTCCCACCTCCTAAATGTTCTTTGTGTCTAATTTTGCTTTTGAAGATCCTTAATTGTAAAGGAAATAAACTTCTTAAGGCTTCTAAGATCTTTAAGATTTCCTTAAAGAATTTTTGCCCTCTGTTTTGAGTAGGAAATTAATGAAACCATGACTTTTTTATATCAAGACTCAGAATTAATATTTCCTAAACTACAAAGCTTACCAATAGCAAAATAGTTTTATGGTGATATGAAATTAAATAATTTTAATTTAATTTAGTACAAATAATGTAAATGTTGACTATTTACATGAATCAAATATATTATGTTGTCATTTTTTTAGGACACTAAATTGTATGATTGGACAAATGAAACATATCTTGGCTGCAGAACAAAAGAAAACAGATTTTAAGCCAGAAGATGAAAACAATGTTTTGATTCAATACACTAATGTGAGTAAAGCTATTCATTTTGATAGTAAGAATATCTGCTCTATAATAATATGTTAACATTTTCATCAATGCATCTTAATATGCCCTAAGTTTTTTCTCTTATACTTAGAAATTAATGAGAAACTATATTATACATTTTGTCCTTAGCTAAACAGACATTCATATTTATATAATAAGTATTTAAAAACTTTTACAGGCCTGTGCAAAAGTCTGTGCATATGTAAGAAAACAAGTGGAGAAGATTAAAAATTCCATGGATGGAAAAAATGTGGATACAGTTTTGATGGAACTTGGCGTACGTTTTCATCGACTTATTTATGAGCATCTTCAACAATATTCCTACAGTTGTATGGGCGGCATGTTAGCAATTTGTGATGTAGCTGAATATAGGAAGTGTGCCAAAGACTTCAAGGTATGTATACACAAATATCAAACTTGCAAATAAGATCAGGAACATAAGTCAGACCTTTAAAAATCTGTATTGATTTGTAATTGTTATTTAAAAGTTTATAACTTGTTGATATTATAATGAGATGGATATGTCACATCCTACCTGGAAAAGTGTTCCAATAATATATTCAATATTAACACATTTTTTTCTTTGTGCTTTATTTTAGGCAAGGTCATATTTTAATTGCACAGTCCAAATGGCCTTTTTTATATCCATAGCTAATGTGTATGTCACACATTAGGAAAATAATTTTCTTTCTTCATGTGTGTCACTCTAAAGTCATTTTTCCCTTAAGTTTTAAATTATATAAGAAAAGTGCTTGTTAATGATAACTAGTTCTAGTCTACCAAATTATATAGCATTGAGAAAATTGACATAATATGATTTTTTTAAAAGTTTAGAGTTTTTATCTTTTAAAAATTCTAATGTATTGAACTCTTCCCGTACTAGTAAGCTCTTACTAGCAGTATGTAAGAATTTGCAAAACTAATTACAAAATGGAAAATTATTTTGTTTCAATGTTTTTTTTTTCTTTTTCTCAATTCAGATTCCAATGGTATTACATCTTTTTGATACTCTGCATGCACTTTGCAATCTTCTGGTAGTTGCCCCAGATAATTTAAAGCAAGTCTGCTCAGGAGAACAACTTGCTAATTTGGACAAAAACATACTTCACTCCTTCGTACAACTTCGTGCTGACTATAGATCTGCCCGCCTTGCTCGACACTTCAGCTGAGGTTGAATTTACAAAGGAAATGTGTTGTACTTCAGCAGGCCTCAGTTGATAGAAAGCACAGGAGATTCCTTATGACACAGCCAACATTTTATGGAAAAATGACTGTTTGGAAGAAAACAGCAGCCATACTTACCTTTGGGGTTTTGTTGAAATTTGGACATCCTAGCTATATTTTTATTTTTCTGCTAAGTTAAATTTTAATTCCATTCTTGAATTTATAAATTTTTATGTAAAACCACATGTCACTGTTTTCATCCTGGAAAATGTTGGTGTCAGAAGGCAGATGAAATTTTACCAGTGTTCTGGTTCTAGTTCTTTAACATATTTATCTGGAAATTTTGCCATCCCATTTTGCATTAATAATAAGTGAAATACAACAAAACCACATTTATTATTCATCAATTTTTAATGACCTTTTCGGCACTGGTAATTGTTAATCAGATTATTTTACTTTAAGCCTCTTTCAAAAGGTTAACAAGCATAATTTCTGTAGTTGGTTAATTGGAATTTTTTTCTGAGGTACAATGATACTATTCCAAGAAAAATGTTATAAACTAAACTAAAATAATGAAATGTTCTATGTAGACATTAGGAGTGGATCAGAATATATCTGCTTTCTGGGTAAAACTTAAAGTTTACTTTTTCTTATTTGATAAATAGATCCTAAGCCAATTCTAGCAAGGAATTAATAAAACTACCTTATTTTATATTTCACTTAAGGTTGAGGACCTTAACTAAAGGACCATATTTATTCATTATTTTAATATTATAAGGGAAGTAAAAAAAAGTGAGGTATAGTCTAACTGGTGCATATGAGAAATTGCAATGTTTAGCAACAATGCAGTCCTTGAAGATTTCTTTCTTAATGCTAAACTTGATGGGATGGCTAAACATACAGGTAGTCTTCTGTTTTTAAGAGGAACTGGGAATTGATAGGTAACATTAAATATTCTAAATTTGGAGACAGGCTTTGCAAAATCTGGTTACTTTTCAGGTCTATAGCTTCTTTCATTGTCCTTTTTCAAAGCATTTCTGAAGTTAATCCTACTTAAATATGGTTAATTGAATTGGCTTAATATGGTGACATAATAAATCACTTACAAAATTTTAAGCATCAAGCAGAAATTTAGGCCCTTACTTTAAATTTGCTCCGTGAGAATGCATTCTAAATTACATGTAGAGTTTCAGCTTCCATTGTGTTGTTCATAGTCTTCTAGGAACCATAAAAAATTTAATGTTCAGTTCATTCTTGGCATTTTTTTCTTTAATGTAGGCTTTTGGGCCTAATTTTGGAAAACTACTTTTCTTCTGAGAATCTGATTCTGAATGGTCATCAACTTTACCAGACCTTCCAGGTCCAGAGCTAACTACTGGTTAAAGTTATTATTGACTGAATTTTCTTCATTTTCTGTTTAGCCCAGTGTTATCCAGATAAGCAAGGGAAACGAAGTATGCCAACTTTCCTCAAAGCATTTTAGGACATGGTGGCCACTTAGAACACTTTCCAGATTTGTATTCTTTAGCCAAGGGAGAGCCAGAACAGGTTTTGGATATCAGAAGAAATCATGTGCTTGTACTATTGCCATTTTAGAAAGCTCTGATGTGAATTCAAATTATACCTCTGTTACTTAAAGCCAACAATTTTAAGGCAGTAGTTTTACTGGCCATTTGAACTCTTTGTACAGTGTCAATTTGTAAAAAAAAGAAAAGAAAAAATCTCAAATAAAACATGAGATAACATTTTAAGACTTCTAAATCAGAGAAGTGCTTCAAATTATTTTGTTTGGATTAATTTTTAAAATGTAAAGCATATACTTGTTGCTTATTTTGTTAATTATCATTTTCATGCTTGAGTTCTGTGCAATGTTTTCCATTATGTCCATTGACAGGACAGTGGCAAAGAAAACTCATAAGTGAATACCTAATTTAGAAGTGTTAACATTAATGCTCAATAAACAAATTCCCTGCTATTGTTTTTTTTATTTCACTCTATTTTTACATTTTAAGGACATCCATACTGAATTTTATAAGTGATTTTTATTTAAAACTTTCAGATATTTCTTATTTTTCATAGTATAGATCTTCTTACTCATTTTTAGCAGAAAAGTACTTGACTAGAAAACCAAGATTAGAAATTTAGCCTAAACAGATGATCTTTCACCAAGAAGGAAAAAAAAAAATATGTGTCGTGTGGCGCAATATGCATTCTTTGTATTCTGATTGTTAAAGTATATGTATATCTGATTTTTTAAATATAGCTATCACCAAGTTTAACCCAAATTTTATGACCCAAAAGAGATGATCAGTAAATGTCTTGTATGTACATGGTAAAATTTTAGGTAGAGATAAAGGAGCTTAATAACTTTTATCAACAGTTAAATAAGGGGAATCCTTGCAATATTCCACAGTTCTACATGAACTACATGCAATATTTAGGTAATATATCGAAGTTGTTACCAAAATTATTATTCTAAAACTTGAATATATTATGTGCAATACAAAACACAGGTTTAAGAAGGAAGTCTAGCCTTTGCAAATTATGATGTTGAAAATTGTGGTCAGTCAGAGTAGATGAAGAGTCCTTATGAAGAATTATTAAATAACAGCTGGATAAGTCTTTACATAGGTGACCATTTAACTATTCCAAGACAGTTATTGGCCTCATTTTGAGGATCATCATGATTGCATGTCCTTAGGATCTTACTGTTTAAAAAAAAAGAAACTGTTATAGTAGGTTAATTTAAAGTAGGTTAAATTCAAAGCAGATTAATTTATGTTATATTTTTAAACCATTTTCTTTCCTCTTTCACTTCTAAATGTTTTACTTTCTGAATGCTAGCCTTTGGATTCATAGTTAAATAATTTAATTATCAGCCAATAGATTGATTCCAAGTGAAGAACTGACTGATTTTTAAGATGTCTTTTTCTCACCTATGATGGTGAATGTAAGTATCCAGATAAAGAATACTGGTTCCTGAATTCATGCCCCAAAACCCATAACATGGTCCTGTTTATAAGGCATATAAGCTAAGGCATGCCTGAACTGTATGTGGGAGACAGCAAGGTTCACTCTGTGCATAATTTGCTGATGACTTCTTTTAGCTCAAATCTGGACGATTAACATGTTTTTAATGCAGAAATATTCTGACATTGCCTACATATTGCTCATCAATTTCTCAGAAGTATGAGATGTTTTCCAGAAGCATACTAAATTCTCCTGATTTGTTTTTTTAATTTATTAGTGCATTGTGATCATACATCTTGATGGGTTTCAGGGTGGTAGAAGTGTACATGCACACATTTGACATATGAAGCAGTTGAAGCTTTCATCTAATTAGTTTCTAACTATGTTCAGTTCCTGTACTTCTCTCTGCTTGAGAAGGCTTATTTTGTACTACAGTATGTACTTTGGAAGAAAAGACCAGTCCATCTTGTTAGACTAAATAATTTTACATGAAGCAAACACAGTCAGCAATTTAAAAAATTTTAGTGCATAATAAAGATAATTATTGCTACATTTATTGGGCTTAAGTTCCATGCACTATGCTAAGTCCTTTGCAGGTGTTATCCAATTTGATTCCAAAGCAACCTTAGGATTTGAATACTTTTGTATGTGTGTGTGGCACCGGGGATTGAACCCAGGGGCATTCTGCCTCCGAGCTACATCCCCCCAGCCTATTCTATTTTTGTTTGGAAACAGGGTCTCGCTAGGTTGATGAGAGTCTCACTACCTGCTGAGACTGTCCTCAAACCTGCAATCCTCCTGTCTCAGCCTCCCAAGTACTAGGATTACAGGCGTGCACCACCATGCCCAGGTACTTTTATTCCCATTTGATAGTTGAGAATTTTAAGGCACAAAGGGATAAGGACCCGTCTAGGTCTACAGCTAGTAAAAGGCTCAGATTTAAAACGTAAGTCTTCCCATTCTCTTTTCAGTTCTATGTATTATTTTCCTTTAGTTAGGCTCATTAATTTTATTTAATCTAATTTTATTTTCATCTATTATTTGATTCTCATTGTGAGGTTTAGATTATGAATTTCAATACAGGATCAGTATCTAAATTACTGTTGAATTTTTTTAGTGTGTTCAACATATAGTCATGCTTTTTCAGTTTGGTTTTTAAAATTAGGTAATCATGAAATTTTAATTTAATGTAGAAACGTAGTAGAAATCTGCCCATCACAAAGTTCTCCATAGTGAATATTATTTTATACAATGAAAAAATCCAGATATTTGTACCATATTTTGTAACATAGGAGAAATGTCAACTGTAACTTGGAAGAGGAAATCAGTATTTCTGTGTTCAAAAACAGACTACTTTAAATGTCAGAGAAGTATGCTAATTCTGTTAGCTGTTTAGTACATTGGTAGTTTTTTTAATAGTTAATGCTAGAGTGAAAATGTAGGGCAAAATGTATTTAATATATTATCAATTGGTAGTATTTTTGTATAGTCAAATTACGTGTTAAGTCTTTTTGAAATTGCCTTTACCTTTTTTCCCTACCGCTGATCGGTCATTTTTTCTTCCCCAATTTAGGGGGAAACAACCCTTCAAGTGTATACAAGAGAAAAACCTGACACATTAGAGAGTAAGAATTTGAATTGGGGCAGCTAGGCTGATAACCCTGGGCTTAACAAAATTCATATTTTTAAACTAGGCCCTGCATATTTTATCACAGTTATTTGGTAGGTACCAGTAAACATAAGTTCTTATGATTAAATATCTATTTTGGGAGGAATGACAAGTAACTAAACATACTTGCTCATTTTCTAAGTGGTTTGGAAGGTTGCAGTCTGCCTCACCATACAAAGCCAATTTAAATAGAAATATATCACATCATACTCCAAATAGCAAACAACCTCAGAGGAAAGTCATTTATTCAGAAGGCATAGATTTGCGCTAGACAGCAGTGATGCATTACAAATATATAATTATTTGCACTAATATTTGAGCAGGTGGAATGGATTAGAACACGGTCAACATTATGCTGCTGATAACATGTATTTTTCTCTATTAATATGTACTGTGCAACATGTATTAAAATCATCAATAATTCATTTTAGCCAAGATACTAATATTTATATTACTGTGTTTAAGAGACAGTATCCAACTGAGCCACTTTCAATTTAAAAGTCTGAAACTGGAATTAAGTTTACTTTCAAAAACCACATAAATTATTTTATAATCAGCGAAAGGTCAGTTAAACAGAATTATCAGTGCCTGGTGACTTAGTAGGAAGAAATATGGAGGGTTAAGAAGGGGAGTAGGAACTTGGAATGAGGAAGTTGTGTTTCATTTGTAACTCAGATGAGTGACTTCCTTTGTTTTCACTGTTGGCAATCTTAAATGAAGAAAATGTCCCTTCCAGTGTGTTTTTATATTAATAAACGAAGTGAAGATTGGATAGAACCAATTCAAAGGCATTAATCTCCAGTGGGGTGGACTTTAGAATTTTTGAGATTAAACTTCAAGAGGTAGGAAACCTTCCTGATGTCCCTGTAATCTTAAATAGGCAGATGCCTTTGAGTGAGGCCATCCCTTTTTGCTTGCCTATCATTTTAATCTTTATACTGTGGGTAACCTTGGTTCCTTTGAACTCCAGCCTTTTGTTGCAGCAGTTCTATAAAACCTGCAGCTTTTTGGTATAGAGGATATTATCCAAATTGAATCTGGACAATGCTGACCTACAGAAAACTGTGAAACTACCTCTAAGTATGTTGTTTGCAAATACTGTGTATTATATAGAGAATAATATAAGGGATTCACATGAAATGATACAAAAATTCTTTATAAGAAATAATACTAAGTGCCTATTAGGATTCTCCAGTAGAATGTATTTTCAATTTTTACCACAAGAGGGAGAAGTTATTTTTATAGTAATATCTAGATTTTTGTTTGACTTCAAAAATAGAATTCATAGAACTTTTCTCAATTTAACAGCACCTATGAACATCATAATAGGGGTGTATAGGTGTGGGTTAGGGCTGTGTGTGTGTGTGTGTGTGTGTGTAAGAAAGATTCTGAAAGTCATGATGGGAAAGACTATAAGAAGAAATAAAACCAAAATGAGTTCACAGCAAACACAAGAATTAAAGTTCACCATTATAAAAGTTGTGTTTTTTTAGAGTTGCATATCACATTATGTTCCTTAATTCATTAGTAAGAATCTACTGATTTCTTTTCCGCATTCTGCTTTTAAAGAAAAACTTTTGAAACAACTTCAAACTTACAGAAGGATTGTAAATACTGTACAAATAAACATTTTTCCCTTTGAGAGTAAGTTGCTGCTATGATACTACATCACCCTGCTATACCTCTGTATTTCCAAAAAGAAGAAACTCTCCTGTGTAGTCACAGTACAACCATCAAATTTAGGAAGTTGACATCGATATGTTACTACCCTATAATCCTCAGATCTCACGTTTTACAAGTTGTGTCAATAATGTCTTACTGGGATCCAGTTGATTGTAATGTCACTAGTTTCCTTCACTCTAGAACAGTTCCTCAGTCTTTCTTTGACTTCTGCAACCCTTGGCGTTTTTGGAGATTATAGGCCAGTTTTTTATTTTTCTTAGTGATTAGATTCCATTTGTGCTTCTTCAGCAGGAGTATTGTAGATGCTATTCTGTGTTTTCATTGCATCCTATCAGGTAATGCATGATTTTAATTTTCCCCATCTGATGATGTTCAATTTAATCATTTGTTTAAGGTATCAGGCTTCTCCACTGTAAAGCTACTATTTTTCCCTTTGTAAGTATTTTGTGGGGAGGTAATTTGAAGCTATGTATATATCCTGCTTCTAATCAAAATTTCAATTTATTGATATCAGTATAGATTCATGGTTTTCTTTTTTATGTGCTTTTATTGGTGCATTATAGTTTCATATCATAATGAAAATCAAGTTGACAGTAACATACATGCAACATAGCACTTGCTGCACCCCCTGCCTCCCCCCAATACAGAGTACTGAGATTGACGTAGGTATATTCTCATGTGTACACATAGTCAATGGTAGTAATTTCATTAATGAACTTTATTTTTCCCCTTCCTCTTCCCCGACTCCACTGAGGCTTCTCCACTATTGTCTGGAGACCCTTTTGTATCCCCATTACTCCCTAGCTTGTACATATGAGAGAAAACATATGACCCTTCTCTTTCTGTGATTGGCTGATCTCACTTAACATAATGCTCTCCAGGTCCTTCCATTTTCTTGTAAATGATATTATTTTGTTCTTTATTGCTGAGTAGAATTCCATTGTGTGTATTTCCCATAATTTTGTGATCCATTCGTCTATTGATGGACACCTAGGTTGGTTCCATAATTTGGCTATTGTGAATTGTGTTGCTATGAACATGGGTATGCATAAATTGCTGTAGTTTTCTGGTTTCAATCCCTTTGTTTCAATCCCAGTAGTGGTATAGGCAGGTCATATGGTGGATCCATCCAACCACTATGGAGATCCCGTGTGGAGATTCCTCAGATTCATGGTTTTCTATTCAAGGGATTATAATGTTATTTTATCGAATCTCTAATTGTCCCTAATTTGGTCAGTGAGAGCCTCCTCTGGTTGGATCCTGTGTTCTCTTGACTTGTTTCCATCATTGTTAAAGTACTGTCTTGCCTTCAGCACAACAGAATTTTCAAGTTTATTGTGTACTTCTCTTGCCCCAGCTCAAGAACCAGCCATCCCTCCATCTTTTCATGGAAAGTGATACTTAGAAGCCAAGATTTGTACACAAGATGTGCTCATTATGATTGAGTTATTACTGCTTTTACATCATCTTGATGAATAGGACTAGGGGGGCTTATGTGTGTCTACCCACACTCATATTTTAAATATATAAACACACATAAATACACTCCCTCCCCTGTGTGACACCCTCCTCACCCACTTGAGCTTCAGCACGCCATTCTAGTCTTCCCTCCTTGCCTGCTCAGAAGAGAGCATCCTCATCCCACTTACCTACTGAAGCTTTGGTTTTATGACCAAATTGAAGGAATGCAAATGTCATTACAGAAATCAAGTGAAGATTAAAAGTTCTAAATAAAACTCATAATTTTGTTATGCTGAAACAACTATTTTGATAGAAGGTTGATTTTTTTTTTACTATACATAGTGAGCAAATTCGTAAATCTGAATTGAGGAGTATAAAGCATTTTGCCAAAGACATGGAAGTTAAATTTTGAAGGAATTTGAAGTGCATACCGTATGTTTTTTTATGATATATCTCCTTGCTACTGTAACTGCTATTGAATGATAGAGTACATCACAGAAACTATGTGAAGAAAATCTGACCATTCAGTACTGAATACCAATAGGATATTTTTGCTAATAAAGTTCAAAGGAAAAAATGACCATACAATTGTTGTTTTTGTAGGCCTTTTTGAAAAATACATGTGAGGGCTGGGGGTGTGGCTAAGTGATAGAGAACTTACCTAACTAGGCCTGGGGTTTGAGCAAAAAATTTAAAAAATACATGTTAAGTAAGATAGAATTCATATGAGAAAGGCATCAGTATCAGCCCTATCTCATCCATTATAAACTTCACATGAGAGAGGAGTCAAACTGAGGAACAGAGAAGTTAACGAACAAAATTATAGATCTCAAAGGTAACAGGATTCAAACTCATCTCCTTAGGATTCCAGAACCAATGTTTTTATCACATCTCACCTCTAGAAAGATATCACAAAAAAGATTCCATTTCATCTGGGCTTTCAAATGCAAGCAGTGTTTGACAACGTGGAGCAAGGGAGGGGCAAAGCATGGACATGTGAGTCCCTTCCGTTCATGGAGTGGGCAGCCTGCTGTGGGGGAAGAGCTCTCAGGCTGTGTGGTCCCTCAAGAAAGGCAACGCAAGCAAATAGGTGGGTTGGGGTTAGCTTATTAAAATCTTAGATGGTATATCAGTTGATTAAGCAGGTGAATGACATTGAAAAACTTTGTGTTTAAGAAAAAAGACAGCTGGACGTGGTGGCGCACGCTTATAATCCCAATACTTTGGGAGGCGGAGACCGGAGGATCCGGGTTCGTGGCCAGCCTCAGCTCGCTCGCTCTCTCTCTCTCTCTCTCTCTCTCTCTCTACTTAGTGAGGCCCTCCGCAACTTTGGGAGACCCGGTTTCAAAATAAAGTATAAAAAATAGGGCCGGGGGTGTAGCGCGGAGGTAGAACGCCCCTGGGTTCAATCCCCGGTGCCGCAAAAAAAAAAAAAAAAAGAAAGAAAAGACAACTGGTAGGAACGTCTGCAGTGGACTAGAGAGAAGAGAGCCGAACCCAGGCCACGGCCTGATGTGGATTGTCAAGGCCCGAGCTAGGGCAGTAGTACAAGAATGGAGAGATTGTGGATTCAGAAACAGTCAAAAGATTAAACCATTAGGACTTGTCTATTGTTGCTTTTTAGGACATGGAGGATGAGCCAGGGAAGAAATGAAAGGTGATTTCAAGGTTCCTAACTTAGGTGTCTGGGTGAATACCAACACTATTGACTTACTCTGTGTACATTAGGAAAAGCAGGTTTAGGAGCAATATCAATGAGTGATGAAAGAACATCTGCCCTTCCCCAGAAGTTGGCTTAGGTTACGTAAAATACTTAAACTATTCTTAATCTTCATTTTTTCAGAAATACTAAAACGTGGCAGGAGAAAAATCTATTCCTTCTATAACTTTGAAAAATAGAGGGATTTTGTATTGTTTGATAAGGTATAGTTTGAATTTTTTTTTTTTTTTTTTTTTTTTTTTTTTTACTTAAAGGGTGGAAAATGCTTTCTGGCATTTAAGTGCCTGGGTGTACTGGGTAGACTCAAATGGAATAATACTAGCTGTCCTTGAAGTCAGTCCTTTAGAAAGTAAACTGAAAGTCTAGTCAGTACCCTCTAGCTGAACTGTTCACATCCTACCTCTGAGCTACACCCCCCAACCCTATTTTATTTTTTATTTTGAAACAGGGTTTTGCTAAGTTGCTGAGAGCCTTGCTAAATTGCTGATGCTAGCCTTGAACCTGCAATCTTCCTGTCTCAGCTTCCCAAATACCGGGATTACAGGCGTGCACCACCATGCCCAGCTTTTATTGCACACTTAACTTTAGTAAAGACAAATGTGACTTTTAAAAATTTTTAATTTTTCTATGAAGGAAATTATATAAAACTAAATGAAAGTCACATGTAACTACCACAGAATACACATTCATTTCAAGTGCATGTGGAAATTTACAAAATTGGCATGTGTTTGGATTATAATGTCCCAACAATTTTCAAAATTTTGAAATTATTCAGAGTATGTCTTGTTACTATCATAGAATAAACCTAGAAATAACAGTTTACTAAAAATGTTTATAACCTTGGAAATTAAACAATATAATTCTAAGTCACTCAGGAGTCAAAAACATTACAGTGAAAATTAGAAAATATTTGAATTTAAAGGCCGAAAATACAATTTATTAAAATTTGTGGGATGCAGCTAAAGCACTGCCTAAAGTTTAAAGCTTTAAATGTATATTAGAAAACAAAGAAAGCTGAAAACATTATTCATTCATTTATTAATTGATACTGGGGGTTGAAACCAGGGGCATTGTACTTCCGAGCTATACCCGAACCCCTATTTTGTTTTTTATTTGGAAACAGGATCTCACTAAGTTGCTGAGGCTGACTTCAAACCTGTGACCCTCCTGTCTCAGCCTCCCAAGTACTGGGATTACAGATGTCCGACACCACACCCTGCGGCAAACAATTATTTAAATATCCATTTCAAAATGTTAGAAGAAAACTTCAAATTAAACACCAATAAAGGAAATAAGAAAAATTAGAGCAGAAAAGAATAAAATATAAACAAATGTACAAAACTAATGAAACTAATAAGCTTCTCGCAAGACATACCAAGTAAAAAAGAGGAAACAGCCAGTATCAGAATGAAAAGGGGAACTTCTATATATGTTATACAGACAGTAAAAAGAAAACAAAAGGTTATGGTCAACATTAATAAATTTTAAAAACTAGATTAAATGATTATTTTATCTCAAAAAACTTTAATTTACCAACACTGATATAAGATAGAAAACAGTTCTGAGTGTGTTAGTAGACTCAAAAGGACTTTCCTATGAAGAAAACTTCATAGGACTTCCTTGATAAATGCCTTCAAATAATAAAGGGAGAAATAATACTAATTTTGTACATTATTCTAGAGAACAGTAAAGGAGAATGCCCAACATACTTTATAGCCAACATAACTTCAATGCCAAAGATAACAAAGACATTGCAATAAAGGAAAATTATAGAACATCTCTCTCATGAGCATGGGTTCAAAAATTCTAAATGAAATAGCAGCAGCCCAAACCCAGTGACATATAAAGAGGAAAATATATCATAATATAATTTATCATATTTACTGAATTAAGGAGAAAAATCATCAATGGAGGTAGCAAAATTTAATGAAATTCAATACTCACTGTTTTTTTTAAAACTTAGCAAGTTATGAATAAAAAGGAATTTCCTTAATCTGAGTATCTACAAAAATAACATAGCAAACATAATAATGGTGAAATACTGAAAGCTTTCTTCCTAAAATCAATAATGAAGCAAGGAAATTTGCCCTCGCTTCTATTTAACAATATACTGGAGATCTTCACCAATGCAATAAGCAGAAAGCAATAAATAAAATTTCATTATTTGCAGATATGATTGTATACATAGAAAACCCACTTAAGGCCTGGTGTGGGGGCACACGCCTGTAATTCCAGTGCTTGGGAGGCTGAGACAAGAGAATTGCAGGTTTGAGGATAGCCTCAGCAACTTAGTGAAACTCTCAGCAACCTAGTGAAACCCTGTTTCAAAACAAAAAATGAATCAGAAGGTTCAATATTACAAATAAATTCTCTACAAAGTGATCTCTACATTTAATAAAATCTTAACCAAAATCAGGTTTGTTGTGGAAAATGACAAGCTGATTGTAAAGTTCATATGGAAATTCAAAAGTCCAGTAATTGCAAAGATATTCTTGAAGAAGTTGGAAAACTTCACTAGATACCAACACTTTTTTGTGTGTGTGTGGTACCAGGGATTGAACGCAGGGCGTTCTACCTCCGCGCTACGCCCCCGGCCCTATTTTTTATACTTTATTTTGAAACCGGGTCTCACGAAGTTGCGGCGGGCCTCACTAAGGAGAGAGAGAGAGAGAGAGAGAGAGAGAGAGAGAGCTGAGGCTGGCCGCGAACCCGGATCCTCCGGTCTCCTCCTCCCAAAGTACTGGGATTACAAGCGTGCGCCACCACGCCCGGCTTAGATACCAACACTTTTTGAAGTTACAGTAATTAAGAAATTGTGATATTGATACAAGGATAGAGAAATCGAACAGAAGGTCCAGAAATAGACCCACACATACCCAGATTCTTGCTTTGTGATAAAATTGGCACTGCAGAGTAGTGGGAAAAAATTTATGATAAAATTGGCACTGCAGAGTAGTGGGGAAAAGGTAGTTTCTCAATAAAAGGTCAACTGCCTATAGGTACATCCATCAAAGTGAATCTTGACACCCCCCCTACTTAATGTCACACACAAAAATAAAGTTAGGTGAATTATGTGCCCAAATGTGAAAGATAAAGCAGTAAAGCTTCTAGAAGATAAGCAAATATCTCCACAATGGTGTAGGCAAAAAAATATCTTTGCAGGTAACAAATGAACCCTAAATGGGATTACACTGAAATTGGGAACTTGGGCTGAGGTCAATTTGTTGACTCACCTGAGCTTTGAGAAATCCATTCTACTGTAATAGAATTCTTCTAGATTTCTACCTTTTGGACAGTGGGAGTCAGCTCACCCCTGTGGGTTGGACAGAAACTTTCAACTGAAAGGGGGAAACTATAATCCTACTCCCAGCTGTGCTGAGGCAGAAAATGAATGAATTTTGGAATTAGGAGTGAGGGGGTTAAGGAGAAAGAGACTAAATCTCTGAGGTCAAGAGGTTGGGGAATTAGACTTAAAAAATATGAAGATTCACGACGGGTGTGGTGGCGCACGCTTGTAATCCCAGTACTTGGGAGGCTGAGACAGGAGGATCACAGGTTCACCGCCAGCCTCAGCTACTTAGTGAGTCCTTCTGCAACTTAGTGAGACCCTGTTTCAAAATAAAGAATAAAAACAGAGCTGGGAGTATAGCTAGGAGGTAGAATGCCCCTGGGTTCAATCCCCGGCACCACACACACACACAAAAAAAAAGATATGAAGATTCTTGGAAAGTTTTGTTAATAGGAGTTAAGATATTAAAAGCTGGACACAGTGACACATGCCTATAATCCCAGTACTTGGGAGGCTGAGACAGGAGGATCACAGGTTCAAGACCAGCCTCAGCAACTTGGTGAGACCCTGTTTCAAAATAAAAAATATAATAAGGATGGGGTGTAGCTCAGAGGTAGAGTGCCCCTGGGTTCAATCCCCGGAACCCCCTCCCCCCCACACACACTGAAAAGGCAAAGAAGAATAGGAAAAATAATTGTAATATCAATAGTTGATAGATTCATATCCAAAATATATGAAGAACCTATACAAATTATTTAGAGAAAGACAAGTCAATAAAATGGGCAAAAAATTTGAAACATGAGCCACAAATAAGGATAGTAACCAATAGACATATGAAAAGGTGCTCAACCTCATTGCTCATCAGAGAGGTAAAATCCACAATGAGATACCATTCCACAATCTACAGAATTGCTAATATTAAGAAATCCTGGGGCTGGAGTCTAGCTCAGTGGTAGAGCATTTGCCTAGCATGCCTGAGGCCCTCTGTTTAGTCCCCAACACTGCCAAAAACAAACAAAACCTGACAATCCCATCTGTTGACAACTGTGAAGCAAGTGGAACTCACATTTCTGGTGGGAATAGATATCATTATCTGGATAACTGTGGGGGGTTTTCCTACTGCATATCCATACCCAGAAATTTCACTCTTGCCTTTGAAGAGGAGAGCTAGTGTCTGAGGATAGCAACAGGGTAGTTTCTAGGATGTTTTAGTTCCTGACCTGAGCACAGTTACCTGAGTGTATTCACCTTGCAATAATTCATTGAGAGTACATTTATAATTTTTATATCTCTAAATTTGTTATATTCTAATAAATAGGTTATTTAAAGGTAATTGAATGAAACATAACTACTCTGGCTTTTATTCATACCCATTAATGATGCTGTTAAAAATACTATAGGATCTGGAAGCACTTGTCTAGAAATTTCTAGATATAATACAACTTCTGGATCACAGTGCTCATTGAACAATTAATATCATTTGACCTCAAAGGATATGAACTATTATAGTAATTCCTGTGAGGATGGATTAAAACACAAATGTATAACCCATCCTTTTCTCAGGTAATGTATACATGCTATAAATACTCCAAACAGAAATAGTCAATGTAATATAAGCAGAACTATATAGTTTTGTCTATTCCTGCTTTACTAACTTATGCTAAAAAATGGCCAACTTCTTAAAAATATTAAAACTTTAACTCCAATCTAACACCTTGAATCCAACACCAAACCTAAAGTCACAGCAGTTAATAAAGCCAGTCTACTGACTGCTTGAGCTATAGCCAAAGGCAAGCTCTAAAAATGATTTACTCTGCCATTAGCAGTGATTTTTCTCAGGTTCAGGATCCCCAAATTCAGTATCAAGGACCTAGTGGAGTTTCTTTCAGGCTCCATAGGTTGAGTCCAATTTAACACCCGTCAGTAAAACCCTCCAAGAACTTTCATGCTCCAAATCCAGACTCGAAGAGGCTCTCTTTGCCCTACTCCCTCACTTCTAATTCCAGGGCTCATTTATTTTTCAGCCTTAAAAATGATAGAGTGTGGGACCGGAAGGTCAATCAAAGTGGAGTGGATTTCACAGATCTCAAGAGAGCCCATTTTAATGTCACTGCAGAGGAACACTGAGACCCCTGGCAAAATCTACACATAGGAAAACACTTCTCCAATGCTTCAGCAGTCCAGTACAGCAGATCCCACATTCAGTTATTAAACAGAACGCCAAATGATGATGGGTAGCACTCATTGAGCACTTAGTCTGTGCCAGATACTATTTTAATGATTTTTCGTTCAATCTACACAAAGTCTCTGAGGTAGATATTATTATTTTATGGATAAAAGAATTAAGGCATGGAGAAACCCAATGCAAATCCACTCAGGTAAGGAAAGGTAGAGCCAGGATTGGACCTGGGCAGTCAGACCAGTGGTACATATCTTGTGAAACCCTTTGCTCGGATTGTAACATTTGTATTTTTTATGATTTCACATGTTCCCCCAAGATCAACATGTGAACTCTTGAGTTCATTTTGTCTAACAAAAGAGCTCCTTCTGCATAATTTTCCCCAAAGTGAACTTCTCAAAATATAATGCATTTAACTACTATCAGAAACTCAAACTATATAATAACCCCTGCCCAAAAGCAGATCATTTCATAAAATAAGCCAGAAATGTTAAAAAAATCCCAATATTCTACCCCTCAGAGTGGAACCCTGTTAATAATCAGGCCATGGATTTCGATTGGCATAGCTTCAGAAACTGGTTCCTAACCTTGAAAAATCTATACTTTTCATGCTTGATTATGCAACAAGTTCAATGCTGATGTGGCCTTTCCAGCATGAGTAGTTGAAAATACCTGAACCAACATGTAGAGCTTAGGGAGTGAGACTTGTCTGTGTTTTTCTGAACCAGCAGGTAAGAATTCAAGGGCAAGTTGGTAATAAAGTTGCTTGAATGTTGAGCTACGTCAGCCCCAGAGCCTGGTTCAAAGTTTGCTTTATTGGCTTGCCAGACTCCAAAGCCTGATCCATGTCCAAAGATGACCAATAAAGATGACTTGGGCCTATTTTAAGGTTACCTTTACCCAAATACTAACAAGCCAGCAAATGGCAGCCACATAAGCGTGTGAGTGGAGAGCCCGCTGATGTCCCCTCTGCTCTCCATGCAAGGGCCCAGAGTTCAGAAGGCAGCACAGCGTGTTTCCAGTGGAGTTACCACAGATCTCCACCTTGTAGGGTTCTATTAGCCTAGGACTCAGGCACAATCAGCATTTAAGAGTTTATCTCCTCCATCATTCAATTTAATAAATATTAAACACCTACTGTGCGCTAGGCACTATTCTAGGCAAGTAGACAAAGTCACAGACATTGTTGAGCTTGCATTCTAGTAGGAAGTTTGTTTTTCTCACTGAAACTTTTTAAATTTTATTTTATTAGTGCATTGCAATCATACATCTTGAAGGATTTCAGGGTGGTTGACATATACATGCACTCATTGGTCAACTAGCCCTCCCCAATTCCCACCCCCCCGCCTCCCCCTCCCGCCTTCCCATTTTCAGCATAGTAGTTGACTTTGATATCTTTGTGTATGTTCATCCTGTGCTCCAGTTTGTTTCCCTCTCCTTCCCTCCTCTTTCCCCTATTTAGTTCACCTTCTTCACTCATCTGAGGTTTTCTCTCTTTGTCTGGAGTCCTTCCTGTGCCGGGTCGTGGCTCATCCTCCTGTGACCTCAGTACTGGGGTACTCCGGGTCAGGGCCGGGGGCTCACCTGCCCCACATCCCCAGTGCCGGAGGGTCTCCAGGGGTGGAGCCAAGGGCTTGCCTGCCCCGCATCACCAGCGCCAGGGGGGAGGGGTTCTCTGGGGGCAGGGCCGAGGGCTCGCCCACCCCACGTCCCCAGCGTAGGGTGGGGGGAAGGGATGACTCATCTGCCTATGTCCTCAGTTCTGGGATGTTCTGGGACGGTGTTGGGCTGCTTTTGGGGGGCCGGGGCTTGTTTGCTGGCTCATGTTCTCAGAGTTGGGCTGCTCCTGTGTATGGCCACCTTATCTTTGTCTCTCCTCATCACATTCGTTGCGGGAGCAAAGACTCATAGCCCACCCCTTGAAACCATCGTCGTTGTAAGTGCAGGTCTGGATTGACTTGGGCTTCATCATGTTCCGGAGTTGATCAGTTTCAATGGTGGTCTATAGTCGCTGGTTTCACAAGGATCTGCTGTCTCTTTGCTGTTGGTCTCCAGGAGTCGTGGTGTAGGCGTGGCCCCACATAGATGGCGCCTTTGCCTCTGCTGTCCACTTACCAGGTGTATAGCCCCCCGCTCTGTCTGCTGCCTTGCACTCTGCTGCTCTTCGGCTGTCTTTGTTTTGTTGAGTTTTGTGTGCCCCGCTTTTCTTGTTAAGAAGCAGTCTTCCTGCCGGCCGAGTTCCAAGTTTTGGAGTGCCGGCGACACGCTGCCTCCCTTTATCTCACTCACCCGTGTTCTTGTTGGGTGGCTCTGGGGGGCCATGCCATGTCCGTCCATGTCCTCAGTGCTGGGGTGTTCCATGCCGGTGCTAGGCTACTCCAGGGGGGCCGTGTTTCACCTGCTTGTTTTCTCAGTGTTGGGCTGCTCCTGTGCCTGGCCGCCTCATCTATATCTCTCCGCGTCACTTTCTTTGCGGGGCTGAGGCTCGCGTCCCACCCTTTGCAGCTGTCACCATTGCAGGTGTGGATCTGGTTCAACCTGGGCTTCATCATGGTCCGATGTCGACTGCTTTCGATGGTGGACTGTAATAGTTGGTTTCACGAGAATCAGCTGTTTCTTTGCTGGAGGATTCCGGAGGCCGCAGTGCTGGCGTGGCTCAGCCAAGATGGTGCCTTTGTCTCCGCTCTCCGCTTACCAGGTGAAATGCTTTGAGCTCCCTACCGCCCTCTGCTCTTTCCACTGCCTCGCATTCTGCTGCACTTTGGCTCTCATTGTTTTGTTGAGTTTTGGCTGCCCTACTTTTCTTGTCAAGAAGCAGTCTTCCCACCGGACAAGCTCCGACTCTTAGAGCGTCAGCAACAGGCTACCTCTCATTATCCCGCCATCTTGTTCCCTCACTGAAACTTTAGGGGGAAAACAAAGGGCTCAGTGAGGTTTAGACAAGCAATAGATAAGAGAAGGCCAGCACTGGCCATGAAAGCCAATCATCATTGTTGGTAAATAAATTCTAGAATACATTAAGAATGGTAAGTGCTTTGGGGTGGGGACATAGAGGAGCACATAGAAGAAGAGTTGGTGGGGAAGAGTTTCAAAACTGGAGCAAAAATGTCAAGCGCCACAGGCATGTTTCCTGTGCGGCTGCCCGGGGCCACTCTTGGACGAGCCTGCACTTGGTTTACTGTTCTGTTGTCATCATCTTGAAAGTCGTGATAATTTTTTCTTTGAACTTGTGTTTTATAAAGTGAAGTCTGATGGGACAATGGAGCACGCATGTAAACAGAGGAAACATGCGCAGTAGACGTGTCTGCTCTGTTTGTTGAGATTCTAATTGAAACTGAATTTCATTGTTATTAATTTGGCAGAGAATTGGCATTTTTATAGTATTAAGTGCTTTCCATCCAAGATGATATATCCTTCCATATATTTTTATACTTCTTATACTTCTGTATGCTGTATACATATTTTTTATTTAAGTTCAGCACATTTCTTTTTTAATTTATTTGAATGTAAATCCTATTTGGACTTATTTCCAGACTTTTCTGGGAAAACAGTTGTTCTGAGAAAGCCAGATTATTTTGATATTAAAACCCAGCATTTGTGGCTGGGGATGTAGCTCTGGTACAGAACTTGCCTAGCATGTGGGAAGGCCTGGGTTTGATGCCCAGCATGGGAGAATAACAGCATTTTTTCCCTTTGACTTATAATCATAGGAGAGGCAAGAAAGTTTTGGAGAAATATACAACTAGAAACAAAATAGTCTATTTTTCCCCAGCATGTTGTCTTCCTATCTGATCTTTCCTTGCTAGTTTATTCTTCTCACTCTCAAAACCAAAATTACCCAGTACTTCAGAGGTTGAGACAGCAACTTAGTGAGACCCTCCCTGTTTTATAATAAAAAATAAAAAGGGCTGGGGGTGTAGCTTAGAGGTAGAATGACCCTAGGTTCAATCCCCAGAACACACACACACATGCACACACACACACACATGGTACTAGGGATTGAACCCAGGAGAATTCTACCTCCAAGCCCTTTTTATTTTTTTTATTTTGAAACAGGATCTCACTAGGTTGCTGAGAGTCTCACTAAGTTGCTAAGACTGGTCTGGAACCTGCGATCCTCCTGTTTCAGCCTCCCAAATACTGGAATTACAGGTGTGCGCCACCATGCCTGGCTTAAATTTTTCTTACAAGTTTGTTTCTCTCACTGAAACTTTCAGGGGAAAACAAAGGGCTCAGTGAGGCTTAGATGAGCCATAGATAAGAGAAGGCCAGCACTGGCCATGAAAGCAGACTGCCCTGTGTTGTTACTTGTTATACCCATGGTTGTCAGCAGGACTAAAGAGAAGGAGCCAAAGAGGTCATTGACCTCATGGCCTCTTGGGCAGGTGTCTATGTATTGCCTTTGACACTGCTGGCCAGTGAAAAGTAAGTGCAAGGATCCACACAAGTGGGATCTGAGAAACTGACTCTGAGGTGGAAATTTGGAAATACAGGGAAAGAAGGATAAGTCGGGAGTGCAGGAAAAGCCCTGGAGCTAGGGGAATGCAGAAAATGCCCACGAGCCACTGAAATTAAAATGAGCAACTGAAGAACAACTCAGCCCTTGTCCCTGCCTGCAGCCTTACCCACAGAAAGTAACATGCTGCAAGGGCAATTACACACGCAAGGAAACCTGGCACAAGACAGCATAACTCTGCCCCGATCCTCCTCTCCTCCAGCCCCTCGCTGCCGTCACTCTATAAATATTAAGACCCAGATCGATCCGTTGCATCTCACTCTTGAGATAGCCCACATTCTCCCTTGAATGTGACTCTGTTTTCCTAAATAAATCTCTGTCTTCTCTCAGGTCAGCCAGGACTCAGGCCATGATGTGACCTCTCTAAGGGCCCTGCAACTCCAGTGAGTCACCTGACCTCCTGATCAGGGAATCGCAAGGATCCTAGAGAACAAGAAACCAACCAGTGTGCACTGTGCAAAGAGGAAGGTCATTGGAGAGTGAAATGTCCCCAGTGCTTCTAAGGGAAGCCACATTGTCAGCAAGCTCCTGACCCATCCCAGCAGATGGCACAATTGGTAGAGGAAATATACTGAAGGAGCCAAGAGGCTCCTAAAAAGTAAGCCCTAAGGAATCTTGGCTGATGTTAAAGGAGAAAGAAAAGAGGTTAATTTGGGATGAATATAGGGGTCACCTATTTGGTCCTGAACACCCAGCAGGGAAATATAACCAAAGAGAAATGTACTAATATGAGGGTACACATATGGACATTTAAAGGGGAAGCACAATGGTCCTTTTAAATGGAATTTAGCTGTGCATTTGTGTCAGTTCTACCAAAAGCAAGTAAAACTGAGAGCTTATAAAGAAAGGGTTCTTATGCATGAGTAAGATAATGACTGTCAAAAGAGACTGCCAAAATCATAAGTTTGTGCTGAGTTCATCTGAGTCAGATCTAGCATCCCTGCTATTGGGAAAAATCTGGATCTTGAGGTACATACACATGGGAAACTATTAAATCTTATTTGCCTAACCTCACCTGGCTGTTACTACTATTAGTACCTTTGGTTACTATTCTTAAGTTCCTACTAGAATGTGTATCTTCCAGATTATACCAGTTCCATGATTAAGATGATGGCACTGCAAAGATTCCAACCTATCCCACAACTGAACCCAGTCACTCTCTGTCCCTATTGGATCAGGCAGGCAGAGACTCTAGATCTTTGGCCAGGCAGGGTCATTGCCCCTTGTCAGCTTGAAGCAGTTCTGGAAGACAGACTTTCACCCTTCTTTGAACCTTAAGAATAATAGATCACAAGTCTGGGGGTGGGGATGAGATAGGCATTTAGGGCTACAAGAAACAAAGATATACTGAGTCTCAAAAGAAAAGCACCCATCAACTGTCGAAGTGTAGGAAATGCCCATGAACCATTGGAATACAGAAAATGCCCCTGAACCACTAGAATGCAAAACAAGCCACTCCTGAACAACCCAATCCACATCCTTGTTCACAAAGTCACATGATGTGAGAGCAATGCACAAGCACAAGGAAAACTGGTGTGAAATGGCATAACTCTACCCTTACTCCACATCTAGTCCAGCCCACAGCTACTGTCCCTCTAAACTATTAATACCTCAGACCAAAGGGGTTGTGTCTCACTCTGAGATAGCCCACATTCTACCTTGAATGTGTGTCTACTTTCCCAAATAAATCTGTCCCTTTAAGTGACCCATCCTTAAATTCATTTCTGTGATGTTTGACAAGAACCCCACTCATCCTGAGTTGAGGTCTCCCTCTCTGGGAACTCCTCAGACCTCCTCCAGTGACAATGTGATGTGTGGTCCATGCCTTATTTGTGCAAACCAGAGGATATTATTCTTATGCCAGATCAATAAAGCTGTAAATATTATTGTAAACTATGACAGACACACCTGTATTTAGTCACCAGCAGTACGGAATATGCCAATGCCAAGAGATGGAGAAACTAGCTAAACAATAGGAGCAATAGCTTTATGGCAGGAAGGCATGGGCATTTTAAGCTAAACCCAAGTGGATACAGAGGGGATTGTTATGCTGCCATAGCCTATCGGTATTCTGCTGGTAACATGGTGACTCAGGGAAGGTATTTGGCCCAGCAAGGCCAGGAACAGACACAGAAGAGATGAGATAGAAGTGATGCAAGATTAGAGCCGAGACTGTGATTCTATGCACTATGGGCTAGAGAAATAAGAAAAATACCTAGCCTTAGAGGAATTGTGTGGAGTATAACAAATTAGTTGTGCCTAAACTAACCACTTTAGTGGACCTGCATGTCATTTATTCATATGAAGGGTGTTAATCATCTCTTCATTGCTGTGACAAACACCTGAGAAAAACAACTTAGAGGCAAAAAGGTTTTGGTTGGTGTGATAGTTAATCTAAGTTGTCAACTTGACCTGATCATGACACACCCAAGATTATGTGATTTTGGGTGTGTAACAGCAGATTAAAGAGAAAGCCCTGCCCTGAATGTAGGCAGCAGAATTCTGATAGGTGCGGACTTAGATAAAAAGGGAGAAGCGACTCGTTCCGAGGAAAGCAGATCTGCTCTCTCCTGAGATCGT
>PVJS01020176.1:19197-32995 GCA_004027185.1 Glis glis | reverse complement strand
CTGGGGTTGAACGCAGGGGCGTTCTACCTCCGCGCTACACCCCCGGCCCTATTTTTTTTCATACTTTTTATTTTGAAACCGGGTCTCACGAAGTTGCAGAGGGCCTCACTAAGGGGAGAGAGAGAGAGAGAGAGAGAGAGAGACAGGGAGAGAGAGAGAGAGCTGAGGCTGGCCGCGAACCTGGATCCTCCGGTCTCTGCCTCCCAAAGTACTGGGATTACAAGCGTGCACCACCACGCCCGGCCCATTTCTTGCCTTTTGAGTCATTAAAACTAGTCAGAAGATTCTGCTCATAATCTTTTTCTTAATTCTCTCAAATTAAAAATGCTGCTAAAATAACATTTTACACTAGTGGTCATATTGAAACACTAATGGGGAATATTAACACAGACATTTGTTTAGAGTTTCACTGAATTATGCTAAAAATAAACTACTCTTGTATAAATATGCAGTTTGATAAAATTTAATGTATGTGTATACTGGTGAAACCATCATCATAGTCAAGATACTGAATATATCACCCACAAAAGGTTTCTCCAGCCTATTGATAATTAATTTCCCCTCAATTAATTCCAGTGCCAAGACAACCAATCATCTGCTTTCAGACAGTATAGTTTAGATATAGTTTTCTGGATTTTATATAAATAGACTCATACAGCACGTACTGTTTTGGGGGAGCACTGGCTTCTTTCACTCAGCATATTGATTCTGATTTTCATTCAGGTTGCATATGTTAATAGTTTTCTCTAATTAACTGATGAGTAGGATTCCATTATGTAGATATGCCCTATTTTGCTTATATATTCACCTATGGATTGACATTTGGACTGTTTCCAGTTTGGTTAGATTTTTTTTAAAATCTGCTATACATATTATTATTTGATTCTTTTTATGGACATCAATTTCATTTATCTTGAGAAAAAGTCTAGGAGTTAAATGGCTGGTTTATATGGAAGGCGTATGACTAAGAAACTGATAAGCTATTTGCAAAAATGGTTATACCATTTTACTTTCTTTCTTGAGTTGTATGAGAACTCCAGTTGTTCTAGTCTCTCACCAGGTCATTAGTTTTTAATCTATACCATTGCAGCAGGTGAGATGTAGTATCTCCTTGGAAGTTTTAATTTACATTCCTCAGCAACAATGACAGTGAGCATTTTTATATTAATTTTAGTCATTTGTATTTCTTCCATTTTAATTGGTTTGTTTGCATTATTTTATTATTGCAAAATTCATTATATATTCTGGATATGGTTATGCATATATTTATCATTATATATTTTTCCAATTACTGTTTTCCGGTCCATAATTTTCCTTTTCATTTTCTTAACAGCACCTTTTGATGATAATATACTCCTAATTTTGATGGCCTGACATCAATTTTTTTCTTCTATAATGTCTTACTAGCTCTGAAGCTATTACAAAATGCTATCGATTAGTTGTCTTAACAGAAATTTATTTCAGTTAGGGAGTTTAGGATCAGAGTGCCAGCATGGTTGGGTTCTGGCAAGGGCTCTCCCCGGCCTGCAGATCGCCATCTTCTTGTTTGTGTCTTCCTAGGGCAGAGGGAGACAGAGACTGCACAGGCTTTCTGATGCCTCTTGTTATAAGGGCACTACTTTCATCATGATGACTTTACTCTCTTGAGCTCTTCTAAACCAAACTACTTCCCAAAAGCCCCATCTCTAAAATCTATCACACTGAGTGCTGGGCTTCGACATAATTTGTGGGAGGGGCACAAATATTTAGTTCATAACATATAGTATATAACATACTTTGCTCAACTATCTAAAAAAATTTCCCTAAACCAAGGTAATTAAGAGTTTTCTCCTTTATCTTGTTCAAAACGTTTTAGTTTTTTTGTTTTTTTGCGGTACTGGGATTGAACCCAGGGGTATTCTACCTCCGAGCTACACCCCCAGCCCTAAGTTTTTGTTCTTTATTTTGAAACAGGGTCTCACTAACTTGCTGATCCTGGCCGTGAACCTGGATCCTCCAAGTCTCAGCCTTCCAAGTACTAGGATTACAAGCGTGTGCCACCATGCCCGGCTAGTTTATGCTTTATATTTAGGTTTTATATAATCCATTTCAAGTTTTTTTTTTATGTTGTGTGCCTTTAGTTCAATGCACATTGCTATCCAATTGTTTTAGTACCATTTGAAAAAGTGGGGAGGGGTGAGTGAGGATGTAGGTCAGTGATAGAGCTCTTGCCTAGCATGAACCAAGCCCTGGCTGCTATGCCCAATACTGAAACAAAATATCTTTCTCCATTGAATTCCTTCAAACTTTTTTTTTTTTTTTTTTTTTTGCAGTACCGGGGATTGAACCCAGGGGCTTCTACCTCCGCGCTACACCCCCGGCCCTATTTTTTTATACTTTATTTTGAAACCGGGTCTCACGAAGTTGCAGAGGGCCTCACTAGGTAGAGAGAGACAGACAGACAGACAGACAGGGAGAGAGGGAGAGAGAGAGAGAGAGAGAGCTGAGGCTGGCCACGAACCCTGATCCTCCGGTCTCTGCCTCCCAAAATACCAGGATTACAAGCGTGCGCCACCACACCCGGCGCCAAACTTTCTTTTTAAATCAGTCGGTTACATACATGTGAGTCTATTTCTGGATTATCACAAAATTCTTAAAAGAGAAAGAATAAAAATATTTATGTAATTTTTCCATTACCCCCACAACATGATGAGTGATGACTAAACAATTGTGGTTCGGTGTCATAATTAATCATGTAAGAACTAAAGAAGAGATGCTATTTCTAAGTCATCTCAATCAATCTCATGATTCAAGAAGAAAACTAAATGAAACCATAATTTAGCGCGATAATAATGGCACTAAGACACAGGTGCTAAGTTTAATAAAGAAAGTTGCCTATTATTGACACATGGTGCTAGTAGAAATACAAAATCCTCATATTTCTCTCATTTTTGATGAAAACATATCAAATATTAATTAACTGAAATATAACTGTTCCTTTCTGTGAGTACACAATTTTGGGGGTTCATTTTTAGTATATTACCACGCTAACACATTTTTAAAAATAAAGAAATATATCTGAAAACATTGAACTATAATATAGAGCTTCCCTTTCTACTAATTGAAAGAATTAAACAGAGAGATAGTGTGTTAAGCAGAGCTCATTTAGTTGACAGACTCACCATGTTTTAAATAAGAAGTTTATAGCCTCACACAAATGGAACAACAAGATCTAGTTTTCCCTTCAAGAAGAGCTAAATTTAAGAGTTTCAATTATGTGCACAATACTGTGTTTTTCTTTCATTTATTGGTTCTGCCTTGTCTCTGTGGCAAGTTATTGACATGAGATCACAAAAGCTGACCCCCAGTGGCACCATGTGAAATGACCCTTCCAGTTTACAACCTCGGGAAAGAATTTTCTTTCACCCAGAATCTATATCAATTGCCCCAGATCCTGGACTGATAATTGTATCAAAGGGGATTTTGATTAGCTCAGCCCAAACCTATAGAGCTGTATAGAATCGGGAGAGATAAGGTTCATCAAAGCCTAGAGTAGTTCAATCACTAGAACAAAGAGAAAGGATGGCTTGTGGGCAGTCAGAAAAGCAGATACAAGCAAAGAAAGAAATAGAAAATATTCACCCTTTTCAGTTAACATACACATATAAGTAAACTATCAGAAAAACATATCTTTATTGTTATTATTATGCTACTATCATTTGCAGTGCTGAGGATCAAACACAGGGTGCACACATGCTAGGCAAGCAATCTACCACTGAGCTACGTCCCCAACCCTCTAATATTTTTAAAAAGAAGTTTTTATTTTTTTAAGAAAGTAAATATTAAATACCCATATATTTCAAAATTATTGTCTTAAAATTTCCTAATAATATGTAAATAATTACAATTAACCCAAAAAGAGTTCTAAACAAACTTATAGCTGGATTTAAAAATTAAATTTTGTCCAATATTTGCCTTTAAGTAAAATTTCCACATATTGTTACAGCTGGGGTCTTTCTTTTTTGTGTGTGTGATACTAGGGATTGTACCCAGGGGCACTGTATCTCCGAGCTACACCCCCCAGCCATGTTTATTTTGAAACAAGTTCTCACTAACTTGTGGAGGGCCTCACTAAATAGCTGAGGCTGGCCGTGAACCTGTGATCCTCCTGTCTCAGCCTCTCAAGTACTGGGGTTACAAGTGTGCACCACCATGCCCGGCTTGGGTCTTTCTTATTATAAAAGACATGTAACCCAAACTAGCATCAACGAATTTCCCGACTCAGTCTGTGATACCACCAAAACTACTAAAACTCAATTTTTAGGAAACCTGTCCAAAAGAAACTATAGTCCAAATTCAAAAAGTTAATTATATGCAAAATATCTAGTCAAATATATTGAGTTAATAATATTTGCTAATATTTAGTCAAATATTAGTAAATTGACTTGAGTATACTAAAAGATTGGTAAGCTGAACATGAAAGTTTTCAAGAAAGTTTTACTGGAGGAATGAAAGTATTTGGAAACCTATGGACACAGTTAAAGAACTGACAGTTAAATATGTGATTGTAGCCGGGCATGGTGATGCACGCTTGTAATCCCAGTACTTGGGAGGCTGAGACAGGAGGATCACAGGTTGGAGGACAGTCTCAGCAAGTAGGGATACTCTCATTAACCTAGTGAGACCCTATTTCAAAATAAAAATGAAATAGGGCTGGGGTTGTAGCTTGGAGGTAGAATGTCCCTGGGTTGAATTCCCAGTGTGTGTGTGTGTGTGTGTGTGTGGTGTGTGTGTGTGTGTGTGTGTGTGTGTGTGTGTGTGTGATTGTGTTAATGGATGCAGAAAATTGACTGGAAGTTAGACAAAAGTGTTTGAACTCCCTAGACTTGGTAAACACTCTTTTCCACATATCCTTGTCCAATAGATTAAATGTTTAAATCAGAAAGCCATTGCTATCAAAGAAAAATGACATGGAAATGTTGGAAATGTCAGCTCTCATCACGGATATTTAGTGGAATTTGGGGACTGCTCCTACAATAGCCCTGTGGCAACAGTGATGTTATAACTTGTAAGATGAAGGCAGACACCATCAGACTATCAATCATCTTAGATTGGTAGCTTTCTGTGTTAGGTTGTAGGAACGGGTCCCAATTTTACATTTTGGGCAAGAGTGGAAACCCAAAATTTAAGAAATAATTATGTAAAACATATTAATTATTTAACTCTCCATAATATTTTCAGAATCTGCTTACCCATTAAAAAGGGAAAAATATGGGTACTGGTACAAGAATATTTATTTCAGTATTTTAATATTCAATATTGCAATACAAGCAATGACTTAGTGACTTTTTTTGTGTTTGTATGCTAAAGGTTGAACCCAGAGACATTCTACCTCTGAGCTACACCCCAGCTGTATTTTTTATTTATTTTTAAAAAGTTTGAAACAAAGTCTTGCCAAGTTGCTGAGGCTGGCCTCAAAAATTGCGATTCTCCTGTCTTAGCCTCCCAAGTACTGAGATTACAGGTGTGCACTGCCACGCCGGGCTTAAATGACTTTTGATTGATGTTAATTATGGTGTGTCCATTTTGTGGAATACTGCATAGTCATTTAAACAATGTCACCTATCCATACTTATTGCCTGGAAAGACAGTCATGATATTACAATAAATAAAAAGACAGTTGGAAAGTAATATGTAGTGTTATACAAAAATAAAGTCAAGAGAAAGAAGAAAGGAAAAGACGGAAGTGAGAAAAAAGGAAAGAAAGAAATCTGTGTACTTCTATAAGCATATCAATGTAAAATCTGCATGCCTGGTGTTATCTAAGATTTTTTCAACTATTATAATTGTTTTCTAAAATAGCATCAATATCGTCAAATATGCAGAATATTCCAATAAACTCCCCCAAGTTATTTGATGAACAAAAGAATAACTCCTCCATCAGTAAATAAGCATTTTAAGTAAAGCTAAATCTTTACTATACCTTTATGAGTGCATCGTAATATACATCATAGTAAGGTTCAATATGATACAAGCATACATGCATACAAGCAGTCAGTGTGATTCTGTCTGGACCCACCCCACTCTACTCCTCTTCTTAATGTTAGTGAGATTGGTAGTGATATTCATCAGGCCTTCTTTTTACCCTCCTCATCTCCTCCCTTCCCCACCCCTTTCCACTATTCTACAAGTCTCTCTCCACCTTATTCAATGTCCCTTTTGTTCCCTGTTTTTCTCTAGCTTCCACATATGAGAGAATACATTATGACCCTTGACTTTCTAAGACTGACTGATCTCACTTATCATAATATTTTCTACTTCCACCCATTTTATTGCAAATGAAATCATTTTGTTCTTATGTATGACTGAGTAAAATTCTTTTTTTTTTTTTGCGGTACCAGGGATTGCACCCAGGGGCATTCTACCTCCAAGCTACACCCCCAGCCCTATTTTTTATCCTTTATTTTGAAACCGGGTCTCACGAAGTTGCAGAGGGCCTCACTAAGTAGCTGAGGCTGGCTGCGAACCTGAATCCCCTGGTCTCTGCCTCCCAAGTACTGGGATTACAAGCGTAATCCACGCCCGGCGGCTAAGTAAAATTCTATTATGTGTATATACCACATTTTCTTCATCCATCTTAACTTTGGGTCAAACCCTTGTAAATAATCATTTAGTTTTCAAATCTTTGGTATCAATACATCTTATCTTCAGTATCCTGACTTGGATTTGGGCAAATAATGGGATCTCTATTCTTCAGCTCTGCAATGAAGTACAGGAACTTCATGTTCACTTTAAACCATAAAAGTTAATGACTATTTAAGAAAAATAACCATGTTTAGTGAAAATGTTCCATTTTAAAATTGTAGGTCATTCCATAAAACCAGATGGCATCATCAAAATTTTAAACTCTAGAGATGTACTTTAGTTGAGAGCTATCTCAAAAATTAATGTCTAAATACATTTAAATTTCTGCTAAGATTTTTGGAAATAGTATAAAGTGTTTTAAAGACAGAAGTCTAAAAATACAGGATCTAGACTCTTTTACCACTTACTAGTCATGTGGTCTTAAGTTATCTAACCTGATGTGCCTACATTGCTTTATCTGGTCAGTAGAGATAATACTATTTACTTACCTCATAGAGCCATTGCAGTGCTTCAACGAGAACAAAAGTACATGGCACCAGTTACCACTCAATAGGTGTTAGCTATTAGTGAGGTGGGATGTGGGGGAAAGCCCACCAAGTGCTGAGTGTGTGTGTATGTCCCTATTCCTCTGAACTTTGTCATGATGCATGATTACAGTGTACCAATGAAAGTATATTTAAAAAAACTATATTGTTGAGGATGCATGCTGTCATACAACAGAAAGTTAGGTAAACGATTATAATGTCTAATTTATAAAGGAGGATATATTACTTTAAGAACTCCCTTCTAAAGGCTGAAGAATTTTTTCTTTATATAACTCTGCTATGTATTTTCTATTACATAGATATCAAGTAACTATACGGAAATAAAAAATACAGGTACCTCCTATTGGAATTAGGTAGTGTGTGAATATGTGTGTTTGTGCATATCCATGTGCATATGTTTTATTTTTATGTGTTGCTAATGGGACAATGGGGGCATAGAAATTAAACTTTATCCTTTGGTGCCTTCACACTGACTAGGGTCTCCAGCTTCTGCATCTCAAAAAAACCTCAAAATCACCTGGGATGTAATATTACATAATGGAAAAAAAAAGAATGGAATCAGCAAATCTAGAATTGTATTTATGTTCTGCAGCAAGTTAATGATCTATTACTCATATTCATTCATTCATTCATTCACTCACTCACTCATTCATTCACATATGCCACACATGTTCACTGAATGCTTACAGTATGTTAGGGATTGCACTAGGTTCTGGGAATACAAAGAGGAGCAAAGCAGACTGGATTTCCTATCAGTGTACTACTTACATCCTAGTCAGCTTCCTCATCTGCAAAAGTAAGTAATAATTCTTACCTTGTGCAGTTCTAATGAGATTTAATGAGTTAATGTAGATGAAAAGTTTGGAATATACAAAGCCTTAGTAATTGTTAATTATCCCTTTAATGTTCTTTAGGCTTTCTAAGATGAAGATAAAAATATATCCAAAAAATAGTTCAGTGTTAATGGATGCTAATGTGTCCTTTTGGAAGAACTCTCTTTTTGCTTTCTTTCTGGTTAATATGTGTTTGAAATAATGACAATATAAAAATAAGCAAACAAAACTAATGTCTCTAAGGGAAATGGGACAAGGTGGACAGAGAGGTTATTCTTTGTTTTCAGCAGGAACATCTAGTGTCACCTCTTGATTCTTAGTTTTGGCAAACACATAAATCTCCTGAGAATCAAAATGACCACAACTTGTTATGATGTTACTGATTTTAACAAGTTAAAAACATCATTAACTTCTCAAGAGTCTGGTGGCATTTTATTCATTTCTTATATCAGATATAGTAATCAACACTCTGCCATGTGCATCATAAATATTAAATGAGTCCTAACCAAAATAAAAATTACATTTAAAATACAGGACTATTTCCTTGACTGGCAACATTGGTTGTCTCCTTACATATTAAGATAGATACCATCCAAACTATATGGAAAAAATGCATAGGTAATTCCACAGATTAAAGCTGAGGTTCTAAAGTTAATGACAACTTAACCAGGGAATTCTGTGTTATTTAATATTCATAGGCAAATTTTTGTCACTGAGTCAACAATACAGTTTCCAAACTATGTTATTTTCAAACTATGTTATTTATATTCCTAGGGTTCTTCCTGCATTTACAGGGAATTAAAAGCAATCTGACCAACTGAAGGTACCAACCTACTCTTCTCCATTCTATCAGCTTTTAATCTATTTTTCTATTTTGGTTTCCTCAGAGGAGATTTCCTTCGATATCTTATTTTCTTTAAAGTCACGTTTCAAAATTTTTGTCTTAGGTAATTAGCAAAACAAGAACCAAAATATATTGTTAAAAATAAGGCCTCAATTATAAATTTTAATAACTACATTTAATTTTAAAAATTTAGATGAACTATATGATAAATACATATTTAATTTAGGAGAGATATACATTTAATATTATCTCATGTGAAATCTAAAGATGACAAGAAAAGAAGATATCTTTAGATCAAATCTGGAAAAGTTTCTAGCAGGTGTTCCATTTAGAACCAACACACTACTCAACAGAGAGCATGGTAATTATGAAAATTATTTTTAGTAGGCAAAGTTGCTGAAGCTATCTGCACATCAAAATTTGAAACTTCTCAAAATGAACCCTGCTTCAACTTTGAGCTCAGGTTTTAAATTATGGAGAACGGAAAAGCATGATTTTCACAGTAGAAAATAAGTAATAGTAAACTAAAGTTGGGAGGAAATATTTTATCTTCTACTACCTTATTTATATAGATGAAATAATTTGTTCAGCTTAACTGAATAAATAATATGGTAGCATAGGATGGGGTTGCTTATGTAAATCCAAAGATAAGCAAGACTTATTTCCTGATTACATACTTTATGTGGTACAGAGTTTATAAAACAGAAGAAGTGGTCTGATGGGTAGGGAGTTAAGAAAGGTGTTACAGAAGAAGAAATATCTGAATTTTGTCTTGAAAGATGAGCGAGGTGGTGCTGAGTTAAAATTAGAATAGGGATCCAGGCAGAATGTATTGTTTATCCAAAGTAGCAGAGATGTGAAACAACTTGTTGGGTTCAGAGAATTATGGTAACTTGATAAAATCATAGTTGAAAGTAAAAATCAAAAATAAGATGGAGAAAGTCAGAGAATATGTCTTTGGAGATTGTGGACTTTACATCTGAGCAATGAAAAGCTAAGCATTTTAAGTAAGAGTGTAATATGATCAGCCCTCAGAGGCAGGAAGATCACTGTTACTAATGTGTAGGTTAGACTGGAAGAGACAAGATGGAAGGCAAGCAAGGAAATAAGGGCATTATTCATTTAGAATCTCCTGGGTTGATTTCAAATATCTCAACTCTGTGGATAATTGTAAATGAATAGTTCTATGTATTTTATTCCCTATTACTATATTATGATTTTTCTGAGAGAGTGTCTGCATGTTCTTCCTATATTCAACAACTCATTCAGTACCTGATAGTGGTGTTGTTGAACACTGAGCAGAAAGAGAATAAAATAATGCTTAATTATGCCACTTTACAATATACTTCCTGCTCTTGAACTGCTGGGGAAGGCAGACTGTGTAAATATCAATAGAGCTCCCCTGCTGCTACAACCTGACCGTGAGTTTTAATAACTGTTGAAGCAATGCTATTAATGATTAATACTGTTTCTAAAGTTTATATGACTATAGATTTTTCTGACAGGTAACCTTCACAGGTTGAAAAAATAATAAAAATATAAGGTGTGTAGGGATGCCAGATCCACCTAGCCATTTAGAGGGAAAAAAAAGGAAAAAAATCAAGTAGATAGTTCCCAAATAAGCTGACTATTCTTTCAATTTGGTAGCCTTATTTATTTCCTGGAAATAGATGTGGGTTTTAAATGGAGGAGGAATATATTTAAAACTACAATCAGGCTAACTTTTTTTTTAAAAAAAATGACATTTATACAGATTACCTGAACTATTCAAATTAATATAGTACCAAATTTAGTCACAAGTAAAATATACAAAGTGGCTGTGTCTTGTCTCCCTGACAACATCATGCATTCATTTCAATGTGTCCAGACACAAAGGCATGAGAGTGCTTGAAAGAGGAAACTCTGATTAAAAATCATTATTATGCAAGTGAGAGAATTTTTCACAGCCATTGTTTAATTGATAAGATAGAGAATAATAATGTTTTTTGCTACAATAGGAATAATAAATTCAAGTCCTATAGCATTCTGATGGCCTCTTTTATATCTTCCTTTTTAAAGCATAGATTTTAATTGAATTTATTAATATTTAAATGTTTTTCTCAGAATTGCAAATCTGTATTTCTAATATGTACATTGTGTGCGTATATTGACTTAAATCAAGGTTCAACATGTGTCAAAGATATTCATAATTTCATAATGTGTCCATCTCTCTCATAAGTTAAACTAGAACAAAAGATTTTATTATTCACATTTAATTAATCATTCATCCGTATCTCCACCAACACTGGGTTGGGTGGTAGCAATTTATCAAATTGGTTGTCTGTAATTTACACAGGAATTAATAAACTCAGTACTATGACCATGTATTTGGTTTTATTTATTTATTTTTTCTCTTTGCAGTACTGGGAATTGATCCCAGGGGCACTCTCTGGCTGAGTTATACCCCCTGTCCTTTTTATTTTTTATTTTGAGACAGGGTCTCCCTAAGTTACGCAGGCTGCTCTTGAACAGCTGTTCCTCATGCTGCAGCCTCCTGAGTCACTGGGATTACTGGACTGCCCCACCATGCCCCATCAACAAGTAATTGTTATGACAGAATCACAGATGGGTTACAAAACATTTAGTACCCTGAAATATTTGGGGATTGAAGTTCCTTACTGTTATACTTAGGTATTTAAAAATTAAATTTTTGCCAACCAAATTATTAAGACAGTATAAAATTGTGTGTTCTGTTCTGGGAATGACTAGCAGATCAGAGTGACTGAATCGCAGGGATACTATGACGGATGGGGAGAGAGATAAGGAATGCAAAATAGAGATATTTTAAAGGAAAAACTAATTTTACTTAATGATAACTGGAATCAATATCTATAGTCAAATTAAAGAGGAAGCTATTTTGTTAGAATATACTCTTGCTTGTGCTCTGGAAACCTCTTTTACTTTGTAGATGCAATTAAACTTGAATTTAAAATAATTCTGTGGTGGTATTCAGATAACATATTTCCCACAGTAGCAATTCTTCATTACCTTTGTAGTTAACCTTGAAGCCAACAGAACCAACACTTTCATCTGTTTGAAGGTGCAGCCACATTTGGCTACTCATGCTCACTATAAGGTCTGGTACAAAGCTTCCAGTCAACCTACAGAGATGTGGACAAAGAAGAGAGATGGGTTATTAACACACTCCTTGCATGCAAATTATGAGACACATGTGTTTCTCATTACTTTCTGTGATAGAAAAAAAACTGTCAGATAAATTTATAGAACTATGTGCTGATGTAACAGAGAAGAAAACTATATAATTTAGTGATCAAGGTTTATCATTAAAAATACCATTTTATGTATTTTACTAGGTTAGATCTTTAAAATCCCTGAGGCAAGATTACTAAAATTTCAACCATCAGAGAGTCTTATACTTCCTTTTGAACTAGAAAGAAAAAAAAAGATCTATAAAATCTTCAAGTATTTCTAAGAGCAAGAATGTATCTCATTTTAACTTTTAAAGTTTCACAGAACTTTGTTCTAAATACTGTGAAAAATATTCAAATACCATGCAAAACAAAACCACAAGTAGTATAATCTTGCCCCTTGCAATGCAAATGTTGAGTGCATGAGATTTTACAGAATCTCCTACCTTGTAGGCTACCCATGCTACGATGTTTAATTGCAAATAGTTTTACTTAGTGGAACATGCAGATAACTTGATGTGGCAAAACTGAATGTAAGCATCAGTAGACTTTCATTAAGTAATGCCTAATTTTATAACCATAAGAGGGGAAATTACTTCATGTTTCCTTTGTCATTAATAATGTTGTGATCATATATTTGAACTGAAGCCAAGGATCATATAAAGGATGAAAGAAAATGAGTAAATAAGACCTTGGGGGGAAGTCTATCAAGAATTAAAGAGAAAAATAATGGACTCACTGTAGAGGACATATTTATATTAATAGAGGATTCTAAATTTTATACAAAAAGGATAGGTTTTTTTTAAAGTGACATTACTGAGTATTTGCTAAGACCAAAAAAATACCTGGAAAATTACATTAGGAGGGAAAAAAGGGTAAATTTCCTTTATGAGCATTAAAAAAAAGTCTCTTTGACAGTGGCTACATTATAATTAAACCATTAGACGGCAGCACTGATAACATACCCTTGAAATGACCCTGTCAGCAAGATGCCACCTTGTCAGCCAACAAAATTACAACAGTGACATAAAAAAGGCACTGTCCTGGGTCTTTATTTTATTTAGTGAATATTATTCTTTAGCATTGAGTGATCTTAACCCCAAAGAATTACAATTGTAGCTTTATAATTTTGCAGATATTAAAACTGTTAACCAGCGTATCATTGGAAGTCTTCCCAGAAACTTCCATTCTATAAAAATGATTCTGTGATGCACTTGACAGTATAATGAAGCAGGCATGGATATGGAAATTGTATGATTAGCCTCTAAAAAGAAAAACTGCGGTACAGTATAGTCATGTCACCAGCATTACACAATCTATGGGAATTTATCACATGGTAAAATATTATGATTTATTTATAGGATTGTACATGATACTGAGGAACATTGTGAGATATCAAGATACTATAAGAGATTATGGAACTTTATATTAATTTGTCAAAATTAAAAATTATTATAAGTATAAACCCGACACCCATATATACATTTTCTGTTGATATATATGTACCTATATAAATATATACATATATATGTACATATATACATATATACACTATCATTTTAAGCATTTTTTTTTTTTTTGCTGTGCCGGGGATTGAACGCAGGGGCGTTCTACCTCCGCGCTATGCCCCGGCCCTATTTTTTATACTTTATTTTGAAACAGGGTCTCACGAAGTTGCGGAGGCCTCACTAAGTAGAGAGAGAGGGAGAGAGAGAGAGAGGGAGAGGGAGGGAGAGAGAGAGAGAGAGAGAGAGAGAGAGAGAG
>PVJS01020176.1:0-19097 GCA_004027185.1 Glis glis | reverse complement strand
TCTGGTCTCTGCCTCCCAAAGTACTGGGATTGCAAGTGTGCGCCACCACGCCCGGCCATTTTAAGCATTTTTAATTAAACTTTGTGACACAGCCAGGCATGGTGGCGCACGCTTGTAATCCCAGTACTTGGGAGGCTGAGACCGGAGGATCCAGGTTCGCTGCCAGCCTCAGCTACTTACTGAGGCCTCCGCAACATAGTGAGACCCTGTTTCAAAAGAAAGAATAAAAAAATAGGGCTGGGGGTGTAGCTTGGAGGTAGGATGCCTCTGGGTTCAATCCCCGGTACCACAAAGAAAAAAACACAACTTTGTGACATGAATTTTCAATGTGGCACTGGAATTTTGGTGAATTCTAGACACTGGTCTATAAGCTACATTAGAGACGGATGCAACTTCATAAGTAAAAATAAGAACTCAAGCTCATGGATGTGACAAAAACTAAAGTAAAGCCATTATGAAATGGGCCTGGGAGCTTAGGTATATAAAATGTGTACCAGTTGCACCATATCGAACATGCCAACAATCTGTCTCACAGTGAATACTAAAAGTTGCTTTTCTTCTCCTCCTCCCACCCTCCTCCTTTTCCTTTTCCTCTTCCTCCTCCTCCTCCTGTACTGGAGATTGAACCAAGTACATTCTACCACTGAGCTACACACTCAGTCCTTTTTATTTTGCAACAGGGTCTCCTAAACTACTGTATGCTAGCCTTAAAACTTTGATCCTTCTGTCTCAGCCTCTCAAGTACTAGGATTATAGGTATGCGTCAAGATGCCCAGCTAAAAGTTGCTTTTCTAAGAAAATTTAATTATTGTTTCTTATTACATCCTCTTATATCCTACTCAGTTCTGAACAGTTTTAACTGACTGAAATATCTGGAATAATATTTTGTCAATACAGAAAGAACAAGCAACACACGCAGGCTAAATTTTTCCCCTCTTAACTTACTGTCCTGTGGATTCTGATTCTACCTAGTCCCCTCTTCGTGACTGGTGTAAGCGTATATAAAAATCTAGAAAAATAAACAATTAAAGTAAAATATTTCCCTGATGCTTCGCTATAGCATTTACTTTAGAAAACTTGAAATTATAACTTCTTGCTTTCTTTCAAATGTATGCAAATGTTTTAAAAGTTAAATGAGACCCTTGCCAGTTTTGCATCCCAAGAAAATCTTTCTTGGAGGCCTTGGAGCCATCTCTTTGGAATGTGAAATCAAGGAGAATGCCGCCCTGTCTGTCTCTGTGGGAGGCACATGGCTCCATGATTTAATTTCCTGCTTGTCAAAAATGTAGGAGGAATTTTATTTTTCCTTTTCATAAGAACAAATAACATGTATGTAATGGGGGATATCTGCCTGACTATATGCAAGGGTGAAAGTTTTTTCTCTCTTTTCAGTCTCCTTAGCAGATTCCCCGTGATGCACATCACAGTCTGGTTTAATTCTTGCTCAACAGGAAAAAAAAAAAGTTTCATTCTTTTCTACATTTTGTAGAAAGGATTCACTGAGTCAGAAAATGATTTTATTTTGAATTATATTTTCTCAACACTGGATCTCACTCTAAAATCTTGCTCTTTGCATGCAGTCTCAATGACTGTTTCCTCTTGGAGTTCTCTCAAAGGCCTTGTGTATCCAAATGGCACAATCTACCTGTGTTGGGCAACCTGATATTCGACCCCATCCATGACAGCAAAGAATGCTTTGGGGACACAGTAGGAGTCTTAGGTCACTCTCATAAGAAGCACAAATGAATCTTCAAATACTTTTGACATGTTTTTAATATGTCTTTTTGAACTTATTTCTGAAATAAAAATACTTTTAATACATGTTTATTTACAGGCTAAGCTCTGTGTGCATTCACAATGCATTGTAGTCTTCCTAGTTAGCCCCTTCACTCTAGGATAAAAGAGTAAAATCAGTAAATAAATGCACTCAGAAATCTTTCTCAAGCACTGAAATAGAATCTGAAAGAAAAGACAGGACATACTACATTTCCATTAGGCTCAATGCCTGATTTTCGTTATAAACACTCAAAGTATATGGTCGCATATATTAGAGATAACAGCTGCACTTCTACATTCCAAGTTGTTTTTCATTCTTGCAAGTGAGGAACTTTTGCTTTTTAATGGAAATGCATCTAATAGTCTCTCTTCTAGTACAATGCTATTATAAGTGATGCCTGTGTTTATTTTGGAGTATGTACAATTCACTAAGGTTGATGATGGCTGGAACAAATTATATTCAAAGCAACAACAACAATAAACCTGAAATATTGCTGTATAGTACATTTCACAACATGGGCCAACATGCTATAAGAATCATACATAGTTGTTAAAGTCAAAATATTTGAAAAACTACAACATGATGAGACTACAGAAATGTTAGATAATTTAACTAAATAGTCAGTAGTTGTAACTTTAGCTTCTTTTATGAACATGGGCTTCACACATTTAAATTTATTTGCTAATTCAATGGCATAATTTAATTCAAAAGCATAATAACAGTACTTGTCATAGATTTTTGTTACTTTTACAAATAGATTTCTATATAGAGATTTGTTTTCAGAAAATTAAATTTGATGGCCAATATTTCAGTATATTATATGTCTGCATTCATCCATTGATGCTTCATTATAGGTATTTAGCACTCTACCAAGCTCTTGATTATAATACTTAGTATTTGTGGGAAGAAATTAAGCTTATTTAGATATTCTTTCTATATTTTCCATAATTTGTTCTTTTTTAAAATTTTTGGTACTGGGATTGAACCCAGGGGCATTCTACCTCTGAGCTATACCCATAGTCCTTTTTATTTTTATTTTTAAATTTATTTTGAAACAAAGTCTTGCTAAGTTGCTGAGGGTCTTGCTAAGTTGTTGAGGCTGGCCTCAACCTGCAATCCTCCTGTCTCAGTCTCCCAAGTACTGAGATTACAGGCATGAGCCACCTCACTTAGCTCTAATTTATTATTTTATAACCACATTTGAAATGCCTACCATAATACAAATATACTTGAGTGAAAAAATAACTAAAATGTTTTGTATATTTTAGTCAATTTAATGAATGTAAAAAGAAATGCACACATATACAAAGCAAACCAAAGCAAAACAGAAATAAATTGTTTTTCCTTTTCAGTAAAGTCATCAATGGTCTTATAATAGACAGATGTATCAGTAATTACAATTAAGAAAGAACAAAGACCCACAAAGAATAAATTATCACCTGGGCATGGTGGTATACACCTAATCCCAGTACTTGGGAGTTTGAGACAGGAGGATTACAGATTTGAGGTCAGCCTCAGCAATTTAGCAAGCTCCTGTTTCAGGTAAAAAAATAATATAGGGCTGGGATATAGCTCGGAGGTAGAATACTCCCAGGTTCAATCCTCTGTACCAAAAGAAAGAGAATAAACTATATTTAATATCTTATTGTTAATAATCAAAAGTCATAAAGGTTATTTTCATGTTGTAGCCTAAAGCATTTCTGAGTTTCAAGAACATATATTTATAATTGTGTAATAGCAGATTAAGAGTACAATATCTTGCCCACGTGATAAAATAATTTCTTCTTTCAGTTTGATTGTTTTCCATGATGTGGTATCAGTTGTTAAAATTCTCTGGTTGTCCTACAAAGCTCTACGGCTCATGGCATGTCTATACTAATGTTTGCAAGGATTCCCTTTCTGCTTATGTGTCTCAGTAGATGTGTATGGTGGAGAATAAATTTCTTCTCTCACTATAATTCATATTAACACCTATCAGTACTAACACAGTGTTAGGTATTTGGGGAAATACAAGATAAGTAGAATTTGAACAAGTTATGACTATGTGTATGTGTATGTATATTGTGTTCATGCATGGTGTGTGTGTGTGTGTGTGTGTGTGTGTGTAACACAAGTACATGTATAGTGAAAAAGTGAAGGGAGGGGGTTTTAGTAAGAAGAGATTACTTTTTCTTGTTTTTAATAACTCTAATATAAGGTATAAAGGATTTTTCTGACTGGTTAATTCTCCAAATCTTTCTTGCACTGTGGCCATCAATGGCTAAAAATACCATCGTGTTGCTAACTCTACTTTATTTCTTATTTCATTAGCTTATGGTGTTTTTTGATATTTAATGAATACAAGAGCAAAGCCAAGATGATAAAATTTCCTGGATGTAGAAGAATTTATCTGCTGGGCGTGGTGGCACACACTTGTAATCCCTGTACTTGGAAGGCTGAGACCAGAGGATCCGGGTTCGTGGCCAGCCTCAGCTACTTAGTGAGGCCCTCTGCAACTTAGTGAGACTCTGTTTCAAAAGAAAGAATAAAAAATAGGGCTGTGGGTGTAGCTCAGAGGTAGAATGCCACTGGGTTCAATCCTGGGTACTGACAAAAACAAGCAAACAAAAATATTGTTAAAAGAAACTAATTACATATTTTATACAAGGTATCATATTAACACAGTGTGTGTGTGTGTGTGTGTGTGTGTGTGTGTGTGTGTGTGTGTATAAAGAATTTTGCAGTGAAGAGTGTTGGTAGTCTATTCTAACACATTTCTGAGAACAAAATTTTGTATTGTAGCAATTTTTCCTGAAGAAAATATATAGAAACATGTTTGGATAACCTAACCAGCATTTTTCACCATCTTCAAGATGTCTGTACCAATAGAATATATCCAACATCACTGCATACTCAAAAAAATTTCTAGAGATAGCTAAAGAATATAAGATAATTTTAACCCCTTATTTTGCTAGTTTTCACTTCATTAGTCTTCACAGTGTTACCCCAAGAATGCAATAATGCAACATGAAAGATAAAAGACAGAAAAAATAAGGATAATTACATGCCTGCTAGAATGCATTTGTAATCTTCTCAGTCTACTGCCACTGAAATGAGAAGGAAATCAAAGGGATACAAACAGAGAAGATAGAAGTGAAATTATCTCCGTGTGCAGATGGCATGATCCTATTCTTACAAGACCCAAAACAACTCAACCAAAAGACTTCTAGAACCGATAAATTCAGCGAATCTCCTTTCTCCATGCAGATAATATAAGGCCAGAAGTGATCTCAGTGCCAGTAACTGTACTAACATCACTGTTAGATCCCTCAAATAAATTATATCCATTTCCTCTATCAGATGAATTTATATGTAAGTGTGAAAATGGCACATAGAAATCTGTGAGAGTTTTTTGACAGCCTTTTAAAGATAATAGTGTGATTGTTCAAATCCATTAACACAATTATTATCAAATGGTCAAATTCATATTCCGATCTCTACTGACATTAATCACCACATCACTGTTATGTTACTAGAAAAGAAAAATACTATTTAAAATGTGTGTGTGTGTGTGGGAGGGGACTCCAAGTAACTCTGTCAGAATGAAAATGAAATAGAAACAGAGAGGGAGAGGATACAAATGGGTCATAGTTGTGGCATAACAAATAACAGAAGCAACAAATGTCTGAATTGTGACTTTAAATTTGCATTATTTTAGAAGTTTTTATCAGAAAATATACATGGAGAATTTAATACTATATATTATGTCCAATTACAATGCTTTCTCTATTGCTAAATAATTTCATTACTCATAACTTTGTCAAGAGCATTTCTTTGTACTTGATGGAAAAGTAATATATATAGGAATTATTTTTAAAAGGTTTCATAGTTCCTTCTTTAGAAGAGTTTTTACTAGTTGAATATACTATAATTTTATGGTCTAGAATTTTATGGACTAGAATAAGGTATTTATTTTACTTTTTAGAACTCAAATGTTGAGAAGAATTGGAAAGAAACCCACTATATATTTCCAATGCTTGGCTCAATTCTGTGACCAAAATAGAATAGGCTTTGTGTTTCATCAGCATATATACATACATATATCTCTCAAAATAATGCATTATATGTATATTAAATTGATTGTAAATCATAAAATTAAATAGAGACTGAAGCCATCCTCTTATAAAATAATAACAAATATTTTGTTATGGGATAGCATGCTGTTATAAGAATATATTTTCCACATGAAAAGGAAATCAAAGGGATACAAATAGGGCAAGAAGAAGTGGAATTATCTCTGTGTATAGATGACAAGATTCTATCCTTAGAAGACCCCCAAAAAAACTCAGCTAGAAGATTTCTAGAGATGATAAATTCAGTAACATAGCCAGATATAAAACAAAATTACAAAAATCAATAGCTTTCTATACACCAACCACAAATCCACTGAAAAAGAAATCTGGAAAACAATTCTATTCACGATAGTCTCAAAACAGAAAAAAATACTTAGAAATAAATCTAACTGAGTAGGTAAAAGACCTCTACATTGAAAATTATAGAACACTGAAGAAAAAAGTTGAAGAAGATCTAAGATTGTAAGACCTCCCATGTTCTTGTATAGGCCGAATAAATCTTGATCTTCTTTATGGCTCAGTAAAACTCCATTCTGTGGAGTTCTAGGAATGCATTTTCCACTTTTGATTGTTCTATTGTTTTCAGCCATTTAATCTTTTTAAACTGGTTTATTTATTTTCAAGAGACAGTGTCTTTTTCTATTACCCTGGCTAGTTTCAAACTTCTGGGCTCAAGCAATTCTCCTTCCTTGGCCTTCCAAGTTGCTGGGACAACTGGAACATGCCATTGCACCTGGCTTAAATGCATTTATTTTAAAAATTATTTTTGTATCCAAAGATAACTCATTAGCACATGGATACAACCTAAAAAACACAAAAATGGAATCCTCAAATGATTAAACAGATTGCTAAATAAAATGTTTGTTATGGCTTGGATCTGGAATGTAGCCCCAAAGCTCATGTAATTAAAAGCATGCCTGTGGTATAGTAAGATTCAAAGGGAGACATGGCTGGAAGGAAGTGGGTTACTAGAGGTGTGGCCTTGAGGTCCCTATCTGCTCTAGCTCCTACCTCTTCCTCTCTCTCTTTGATTCCTGGTTCCCATGAAACTGAGTGGCTTTCTTCTGCCATGCTCTGCCACCATGTTTCTGCTTTAAGCCAACTAAGCAGGGATTGAACTTCTGGAGCCATGAACCAAAATAACTTTTCCTCCTCTGAGTTGTTCTTGTCAGGTATTTTGGTCATAAGATGACTGACTAACACAATGTATAAATGGAGACTAGTTTTACGTGTTACAAAAACATTAGGTAGAATAAATTTTTTCAACTTCACCTTTAAACATGTTCATAAAAATTGATCAGATTCTTACATATCGGCAACATTGGCCCTTTCCCTGAAGAAGGCCCTGCTCTGACTTTTCTCTCGACCAACTCTTTCCAGGAATGGGCCTTCATGGCCAAAGCTTGTGTCCCTGAAGCACTTCCCTTTCAAGATCTTAGGCTAGTCTGCAGACCTCATTGTGATAAGGGCAGAAATTGGGATAAGACTTTAAAACTTCTAGAGCAATTTTAAAGAGTAATTTCATGTCTGGTATAATTCATAATGAAGAAAAAAAGAATGGGGAAATATATATGTTTTATTTTATTTTTCTAGGAATTTATCTTTCACATTATGAAAGTATCAGTTCAAGAGGGATTGCCAATAAAAAACATATCTATCTTACATTTTGTTTGGGCAGCAGCATTCTAGAATACACAGGTATGTGTAATCCTGGAAAATTCTTTGCTTCCTGGACTTGCATGGGTCTCTATTCCAGATCTTTATTGACAGAGTTGGGACACACAACCCATGTGTGTACCCCTAGACCCAATGGGCATCCATTTGCATAGGGTGTAGGTATTTTGAATGTGCAGCCTTGGGTCCCCACATGTGTTGTGAAGGATGAACCTGAGATCGAATAGTAGAGGAGGACAACTGCAGGCCTGGGGCCAGACTTCCCAATGCCTTCATATCCCAGCAAGGAAGATTATTACAAAAGTAATTGTTCCAGGTAGGAAGATCAAACATATTGTACTTAACAGTTTTTAGCTTGGTTCTTAGCTTTTAATAGTCAGATATTTGATAATGTGAGTTTCTATTTGAATTCTTGCTCTCAGGACCTACAAATGCCCTTGGGTGGGTCTGTAGTTAAAAAAGTTAAACTTTTAGTTAAACTTGTTGTTAAATTTGTAGTTAAACTTATTAAGAAATATGCTTCAGGTTCACTCAAATTTACATCAGCTTCTTTGGTGGATACAAATCCAGTAAGGTCTGTTACCTCAGAGTGTTAGAGTTCAAAGGAACTTTTGATCTAATTCTAAGTCTGTAAAATCTGTTAGCTAGTCAGGTAGCTTCTATTTGAACTACCCTACCATGTCAGCACTAGCAAAGTTCTGTCATAGTAATCCTTATTTAAGAAAAACAGATATATTATCAGAGTAGTGAATTTCTTTCTGATGAGGAAAAAATGGTTTTTTTTTTTTTGAGGAAGAAAAGCAAGAGAAACATATTCCCTGGTTTTTAATGGAGGAATACAGAACAAAATTAGGAATCATATAAATTTTTCAAAATTAGTCAAACTTCATAGAGTAGGGAAATATAACAAGTGATAAAGTACATATATTACACAAGCTAAGAACAATATTCCAATAGTCACGTGAGAATAGAAAAATATAGGCTGGGCGTGGTGGCGCACGCTTGTAATCCCAGTACTTTGGGAGGCGGAGACCAGAGGATCCAGGTTTGCGGCCAGCCTCAGCTCTCTCTCTCTCTCTCTCTCTCTCTCTCTCTCTCTCCCTGTCTCTCTCTACCTAGTGAGGCCCTCCGCAACTTCATGAGACCCGGTTTCAAAATAAAGTATAAAAAATAGGGCCGGGGGTGTAGCACGGAGGTAGAACGCCCCTGAGTTCAATCCCCGGTACCGCAAAAAAAAAAAAATATCTAACATCATTTTTTTTTCATTCTTCTAACAGTCTGAAGAAAAAGCTTCAGACTATAAGATACAGCTTTTTCCATTTGACTATTCACTTGGTAATAAGGGCACATTCCATCAACATATTTGTCCTTTCTCTGATCTTGTATTGACTAGCTAACCTGAGTCTCACCTTCTTCAAAAACTCAGTTGTAGTCCTATTTCTTTCACTAAATTATCCCTTACTTCTTGCTTCATTTGCATTTGATCTCATTTACTCAATGCAAGATTTTTAAAATTCATCCCACTCTTGTCCTCCAATATAAAAGGAAATAGGGGCAACTTCTGTACTTGATAATGAGAACTTTTAAATTGATGACAAAGTCACTAATACAAAATTGAGTAGACTTTTTGAGGCAATTGAGGTCAAATGAGAATTCAAAACTGTAAAAAGTATTAAGAAAGTAAAGGGTGATGGCATGTTTACACAAGTTTATTTGCTTAAGGAAGAACATAGTTTCTAGATAATGAACACAGTTTCTAGATTTGAAATATATAGGGGTTTCCACTCAGGATCTAAAATTATATAGTAATCTAAAAGCAATGGTCTATATCTTTTTATTGCTCTATATCTTTTTATTTTGAGTTTTATAAAAAATATAGTTACAATATAGTCTAGATCTAAATACATTTATCTGTGTATATAAGTGCTTGTCTCACAGTCTCTCCTAGTTCTCCCACATTCTCACTAAGGGGCCAATTTAGATCTATTGAAAGAATAGTCTAAAAAGGAATGTCACAGAAAGAAGCCTTAATTTTTAATTCTCTCCTGGAGATGCGGTACTCATTGGAAGAATATGATGGTATAGGAAAAGCCTTTGGGTACTTGGTATTCTTTTGAAAAATAAGATTTAATAGCAATCTATGTCATTAGTACAATTACTTGCTCTGAAAAAAGAATACCAACTGGTAAATGATAATTCACAGTCGTCGTTACAACTTTTCTAACATTGGAATTGAGTAAAATATATGGTTCACACACATTATTGCTACTTTCTTTTAACATTTGAGATTGTAAAGTTCACTGCTTAATCCCAATAAATGTACTCTTACATTTTTCCAGTTCTACTGCTTGAATAATTAAGGTAATTTTGACATCTTCCTTCTATGTCTCATTAGAATCATATAATGATGTATATTTTTTACCTCTATTATGTGATAATATTAGTTCTATTTTTTGTCAAAGGTTGTAGCTAAAGGAGGATATAGCATTTAAAATCTATGATGTTGATTGTGTAAGATGACTTCTTTTTTTTTTTTTTTTGCGGTACTGGGGATTGAACGCAGGGGCATTCTACCTCCGTGCTACGCCCCCAGTCCTATTTTTTATACTTTATTTTGAAACCGGGTCTCATGAAGTTGTGGAGGGCCTCACTAAGTAGAGAGAGAGACAGGGAAAGAGAGAGAGAGAGAGAGAGCTGAGGCTGTCCGCGAACCCGGATCCTCCGGTCTCCGCCTGCCAAAGTACTGGGATTACAAGCGTGCGCCACCACGCCCGGCTTGTGTAAGATGACTTCTAATATTTCATCCAATGCTGAGATATTCTGTCTTGTTTTGTGGCAGATGTATGAAAAAGCCCCTTGAGAAATATTTTTAATTAATTGACTGGCCAATTGACTAGCCAGGCTGCCTTTTCCTGCTCATGGTTTAAAGAATCTAAACCAGAAATTCAGTCCATTTTCTTAAGTAGAAAGAGGGAAATATGTCCCATTGCATATATGTTCTAAAATTTCATGTCTGGCATGTACAGAATGGAAACTATCAAACACGTAGAAAGAGATGTCGCCAGATTTGCTATATAATACTAATTTCTAAGTAACTTTCAACTTTTATAAAATGTCAGATAAAGAAGAGGATACTTTTATATTTGGAAAATAAAAAATAAATTTAAGGATAAAGTAACCCAAATTTTGTGCTATATTAGGTGCCACATGCCTTAATGGCTGTAAGCTCAGGCAGGCAAAGCAAAGGACCTTAGAGGCTCAAGTGCAAAATGATACAGGGATTAGTCACCATGGAGAATCTATGCCCACTCTAAGGAAGGCAGAAGATAGTTCCAGCAATTTTTGCCATGTGAATATCCAGGCCTAATGTTGACACTGGGTCAAAAGCAACCACAGATTCCAATTTTTATACATAATTTTCAGTTATTTTAAATACTATACTTGACAAATAGAAAAATCCAAATATATATGTATATTTGGTATATATATATTTGATATATGTATTTATATATTATATATTTATATATAATAAATATATATAAATTTTTATAATTTGGTATATATATTTGATTTATATACATATATTTCAAAATAAATTTATATATATTTGGTATATATATATTTGATATATATGTATACATATATATACTGATATACTGATCAGATTAGCTCTATGGCTGATAAAATTCTAATACAATTTTATTTAGTATAATAAAATCCAAGTTATCAGGTATAAAACCACAAGGGAATCTACAGATAACTTTAGATAATTTAGATCTATAGAGGAACTGTAGAAAATTTCTGAAAGATATCAGCCCAAGAGGGGAGTAACAAGATCAATATGGTGATAAAATACTAATCATTATTAAAAAGGAAAGTGTTAAAATGAAGTTACAAAAAATTTAAACATATAGAGCATGCAAATATTAGTCCTTTTTCCCACCAGAACTTAGCACAAGATGGAACTGTAGCAGGCCAGAAATAGACAACCACACTGTGTGGCTCAGTAATATCCATGTTGCAGAGGGAAGAAAAAGGGTGCAGTTGAGGTTGAGTGTGCTTGCAGACAATTGAGAAGAGTAGGGGGTTTTGTTTTTGTTTTCTGGAACTAAGAGGTAATAATATCAGTGTCTATAATACATTATGTGTAGCCATCAGGTTATAACCCTTGATTTGTTACAGAATCTGGGATACCAGTATTTAGGGAGATCTCCTTAAGAAATTAAGAAGAAGAAAAGGAAAAGAAAGGAAGAAAAGAAAAAAAGATTACTTCCAGCTAGTTTACATAATAATAAATACATAGATGGCAAGGGTATTACCTTCCAGAGTTGTGCTGAAAATAATTTTTAAAAATTTATATAAGTAGGTCTCAAACTTTGGTGTGCACAAGGGTCGTCTTATGAGTAGGTTAAAAATGTAGATTGTTTGGTCCAAATCCCAGAGATGCTGATTCAGTAAGTCTAGTTTAGGAGTCCAGGAATCTACATTTCTAAAAGGGCACTAGGTAATTGTGAATCATTAGTGATGCAAAAAAGGTCCTATTTTGGGAAAATTCAAGTTCGATAAGACCAAGCCCTAACCAGATGTCGAATCTACCAGCACCTGGATCTTGGACTTCCCAGCTTCTAGAACTATATGAAATAAATTTCTGCTGTTCACAAGCCATCCAGCTTAATATGTTTTTTATTTTTTTAATTTTTTTTTAATTTTTTTTGCGGTACCGGGGATTGAATGCAGGGGCGTTCTACCTCCGCGCTACGCCCCCGGCCCTATTTTTTATACTTTATTTTTGAAACCGGGTCTCACGAAGTTGCAGAGGGCCTCACTAAGTAGAGAGAGAGAGAGACAGGGAGAGAGAGAGAGAGAGAGCTGAGGCTGGCCGCGAACCCGGATCCTCCGGTCTCTGCCTCCCAAGGTACTGGGATTACAAGCGTGCGCCACCACGCCCGCTATACGTTTTAAAATAACAGTACAAAAAGGCAAGAGGACAAAGTGCCTCAAGCTTCATTGGAGATGGAGTAACACATACATTATACGTAGGTTGGTGATAATAACGGAGATACTGTGTTTCTTCCATTTATTGTAGTGGGAGGAATCAATGAAAAAACATAATTTGAGAGTAAAATTTGATGAACATCTGACGTGTTCAGGCAAAAATGAAACACTGAATACTTACACCTGGAGTACTGTCCTGGGGTCTCCAACTTCACCTCCGTCACCAATTGTCAAGGTGTCATAGCCAATCTCCAGATCAAATTCTTCAAAATTTATCTGTATAACCTAGTAATAAAAAGAAACAACCATCCTGAATATATTGCACTATGTAATAAAATCAATAAAGAAAGCAATAGAAGAAAAATATTCAAAATGCACATTAAACTATATGTGACTTTCACAGCATGCTAGGGAATCTTCTGTCAAGGAATTTCTGAAGTTCAACCATTATATCACATGGCTTTACTTCTTATATTAAATCTTCTGTATTAGGTTTTCAATGAAATGGCATGGCTTCTGTGTATAGAATACTCTTATTTGAAGCAGCTGAAGCATGGTTAATGCAAATCTACTCTGAGAAGATTTTATAAAAAGTACGTGTAGGCGGAGAGTGGCTTTCCACCCATTTGCGTATATTTTTTATAAAGTTAGCATGGAGAAAGTGTGCTATTTCCATTAAGTAGTAAGGCTTAAAATATGTTAGAGCTAAATTTGAATCTAGATGTCTAGATTCAGTGGTATCAGGTTTATTTTTATGTATCCTTTGGTAACAGAATTCCTCAAAAATATTAAAATGTGCTGGCAAATGTGGGAGCACACACTGAGAATCCCATATACCATAATATACAATTTAGCACACACTGAGAATCCCATATACCATAATATACAATTTAGCATTATTTCTTACTAAAATATAGGCTCATGCATTTATACATTGTTTATACACCTGTGGAAAAAATTCAAATTTAGTTAATTGCAATAATTTAAGTACTTAATGTGATATTCAAGATTAAGGTAATTAAGAAACAGTACAGAAATAAATTACATAAATACTGTCCCATATACTTTTATGCCTTGAGAAAAGAATAACCTATAATAAAGTATTATTTAAGATTTGATAAAATAAATGTATGATGCTACCAATATTACGAAATAAATGAAGAAAGTATATCTTTAGTAACATTTATAACTTTATTATTTTGTTATTATAGAAATTATTTAAAAAATGAAAGATTTGCTGGGCATGGTGGCACACTCCTGTAATCCCAGTACTTAGGGAGCTAAAACAGGAGGATCCCAGTTTAGAGGACAGCCTCAGCAACTTAGTGAGATCCACTGCAATTTAGCAAGACCCTGTTTCAAAAATGGTGGGAGTACAGTTCAGAGGTAGAATGGCCCTGGATTAAATCCCCAGTACAAAGAAGAATGAAGAAGAAGGAGGAGGAGGACTAAGAGGAAGAGGAGGAGGAAGAGGAGGAGGAGGAGGAAGAGGAGGAGGAAGAGGAGGAGGAAGAGGAGGAGGAGGAGGAGGAAGAGGAAGAAGAGGAAGAGGAGGAGGAGGAGGATGAGGAGATGGAGACAAAGATTGATTTTATATTCTGGCTTTTTAAATCTCTATAACAAAAAATTTATTTCATGTTTTAAAACTATTTTTGTATTAGCATTGACTAAAGCAATTGTTTGGGCCAAGTTCAAATATATCAATATAGCATATCTAAAAAATGAATTATACATTTTGCATGGTCATAATTTTTAAAAATTTGTTTCTTCATTCTACTTAAGTATAGATAATTTCAATTAATTACCTGTTGATATAAATTTAAGTTGTTTTCCCTCCTTTTGTTCTGTTATGAGCAACATGACTATGAGCAATATTATATACATCTTCGGGTTCATATTTTCAAGTGTATCTCTAGGTGCTATACTTGCTTGGTAATAACAAAGCAAAACATCATTTCATGGCATTGTGCCATATGATTTTCCAAAATATTTCACCAATTTAAATGTTCACAAGTGTACACATTAGATTTCTTAATTTCTACCCATCTAAGGGGTTTAAAAAGTGTTATATTTTGTATTTTTCAATACTAATTATATAAAACGGTACAGAAGTTCTTAAAAGAACCCTAAAAATAGAACTACCATATGATCCAGCTATTTCACTTTAGGGTATACATATTCAAGGAAAAGAAAATCTGTGTATCAAAGAGATAGAAACCTTCCCTTAAGTTTAAATGAACATTTAAGTGCAACACGATTTATAATAACCAAGATATCTATGGAACTCTCAAAGCATCCATTGATAGGTTAATGAAAAAAAGTGGAATATATACATATATATGTATATATATTCACATACATATATAGGTATTAGACATATACAATGGAGTATTACTCAGCCATAAAAATTAAAATCTTGTTATTTTCAGGACTGTGGATGGAACAGAAAGAAATTATGTCAAATGGCATAGTCAGGTACAGAAAGACAAATAGCACATGTTCTCACTCATGCGTGGAAGCTAAAAATGTTGTATATTTTTTCATTATGCTGATTTGTCATTTCCATTTCCTTTTCTTTGACATGACTACTTGTACTTTGGTATTTTTTCTTTCTTGAACTCTTTGTTGTTTAATGATTGCAAGAAATATTTACATCAGTAATTCCCAACATTTTCCATTATAGCTCTCATTGAACAGCATGTTTGTAAGACTTAATGAGTATACTAATTTACATTCCCACCAACAATGTATATGAGTCTCCATTTCTCTGCATCCTCATCAGCATTTGTTATTCTAGTCATTTTGGTTCTTAATGGAGTGACATGATAGTTCACTGTGATTTTGTAGTACATTTCTCTGATGATTAGTGATGTTGAGCATTTTTTCATATATATGTTGACCATTTACATATCTGATTTTGAGAAATTTCTATTCAGATCATTTGCCCATTTTTAAGTCAGGTGATTTATTTGCTGTTGAGGTTTTTGAGCTTCTTGTATTGTGTATTCTGGACTTCGAGTCCTTGTCACACAAATAGCTTGCACATATTTTCTCCCATTCTGCAAATTGTCTCTCATGCTCCTGATTGCTTTCTTTGTTTTGCAGAAGCTTCTTAGTTTGGTAGAATGCATTTGTCAATTTTTGCTTTTGTTCTCTGAGTTTTATGGTCTTATCCAGGAAATCCTTGCCTATAGCAATGTCTTGAAGTATCTCCCCTATGTTTTCTAAAAGTAGTTTCATAATTTTAAGTTTTATACCTAGGACTTAGACCCATTTTGAGTTGGTTTTTTGTATATGGTGATAGATAAGCATCTATTCTCATTCTTCTGCACATAGATATTCAGTTTTTTCAACACATTTTATTGAAAAGATCATCCATTATCCTTTGTATGTTTTTGGTGCCTTTGTCAAAGATCACTAGGTGACAGATGTGTGAATTTATTTTGGGGTGTGTTCTTCTGTTCTGTTGATCTGTGTCAGTTTTTATGCCAGTGCCACACTGTTTTGGTTACTCTAGCTTTGTAGTAAATCTTGAGATAGGTGTTGTGATATCTCCACATATATGTGAGATTGTGTGGTATTTTTCTTCATTTGGCTTCTTCTCTTTCCCCAACGTATAAGAAACTCAAACAACTTAATGGCAGTAACAAACAAACAAATAAACCAATTTAAAAATGGACAAATAACTTGAATAGATATTTCCTCGAAGAAAACATAAAAATGGCCAAGAGATATATGAAAAGGTAATCAACCTAATATTCAGAGAAGTGGAAATCTAAACCACAGTGAGTGAAATATCAACTCATACTTATTATGTAGTTACTATTAAAAAGACAAGAGGTAATTATTAATGAGAGTGTAGGGAAAACACAATCCTTGGAAGCTGTTGGTGGGAATATACATTGGTGCACTGTGGAAAACAATATGGAGGGTCCTAGAGCAGTTAAAAATAGAACTACTATACAACCCAGAAATCCATCTACCAGCTAAATTAAATGAAATAATTACCTCATAAGATATCGACACTCCCATGTTCATTGCAGTATTATTCACAATAGCCAGGATATGGAAACAACCTAATTATCCATTGATGGATAAATGGATAAAGAAACTGTAGTCCTGATATACAATGGAATATTATTCAGCTTTAGAAAAAGAAAGAGATCCTGCCATTTGAGACAGCATAGAAAACCTACATTGGTATTTCATATGATTTATCTAATTTTTCCAGTAGTTCATGTTTTTAAGTGTCTGAATTTTTTTTTTGCTCTTTTATGGGATTTATTCACTGTGGCTTGCTTCCTAATGTGTTTAATAATATTTGATAGTGAACCATATGTATTTGAACCTAAGCTTTGAAAATTCTAGGAGCCAAAATTGAGCATAATTTCATTAATTATCTTCTAACTGGATCCAAGTGTTACTACCAAGTTGAAGCCAATTAACACCCTCTGAGGAGGTCTTGGCTATATTTCAAGGTCAGCATCTTTAACCATTGATCCAAGTCTAGACCCAAGTCTTAAGTCTCTTAATTCCAGAGACTTATTTCCATCTATTCCAAATAAAAAACAAGCTAATCCCCCACTTTATCTCCTATTTTTATTTCAGCCTATGGTTATTTCAGCCTATTTTCATGTATATATGTATGCATGTGTGTTTGGGGTTTATTTTGGCATGGGTTTATAGACTTACAGATGTCCTTTGCTTTCTTGTGAACCAGCAATGCACTGGCAAGTGTTTTTGTGGTATTTTGGTGGGATCACCTCTCAGAGTACCTCATCTGTCATCCTATGCAAAAACTAAATACCATGATCCACTTTGCTGCAATGCATTTCACAGTAGATGCATGAGTGAATTGCAATTAAAAACAGGGAATGTCTCATTTCATAGGCTTGAAAACCCTAATAGGCTAGTAGATACGGATTAAGTGGTTAATAAATGACTGACTGATTTATTGCTAGTTGTATGCCAAATTCTTAATATCCATTATTATATAATCATGTCCTAAAGAATTTGGACACCCATTTAATAGTACATTTTATTTTTCCTGAATTGTAACTGAGAGTCATGCATGTATGCATACAACAATGAGATTGCTACCTCACTTTAAATTAAGTGATGAATTAATTACTAACTAATCCATATACTTTCAGATAAGCACTTAACTACTGAGCAGTCACTGAAATTTTAGACACAACTCTTGAAGGCTTTCAATGACACACAATCACTGAGAAGCCAGAAAAATATGATTGAATTTATGGAACACATTCATTTTACATAGAAGGAGTACGTATGCATTAAAAAGGCTAACTTTGCCTCAAGTAGAGTCATTAATATAAATAAAGCCTTATAATAAAAGCCAAAACTAGTCTATTGAGATACTTCCCTGCAGAAAAAAAATTAGAATGTATAAAAGGAATTTGGAAAAATAAATGAATGGCAAGACTTTAATTTGTGCTATAATGTAATAAGCAACACAAGTAAGGAGACTGTAATAAGTAAGGAGCCTCGTATGAAATTTTCCTTCTTTATGCATTCTATAGTATGGAAAGTGGCCAAATAGCCATTTTATACTCAATTTATTTTTGTACAACATAGAAGTAAAATGAAAAGGCAATATAAATGAACAAACGATCATCAATGCAATATGAATTCTTTCTCTACATGCTATTTTTTAGTAGGGAGGTAGAATAACATAAGTATTACTATAGAAGGAACCCCATGCACTTTGCCTATCTTGTTCCTATCATTTGTGGGGGAAAACAACCTGCATTTATCTCATAGGACTATTGAAAGAAAAGCTTAACCAATAAAATATGCCTCAAACGTAATGAAATAATTTATAATTGTCTTGATTTTTTTAACCAAATAAACTACTCTCTTAATTTCCATCCTGGACTGCTGATTCCAACTGGTTTATCATTCTGCTATTCTGCTGCTCATTAAGGGTTATATGAAATCTCTTAAGTTGCTAATGAAGTCAATTACAATTAACATCAGACATTTTAACACTGACTATCCAGAAGTAAGAAATCCATAAGTACAATTAAATATTAAATGCTTAGTAGATCCACTTCCCATAAGGCTCAAGACATACATTTTCATAGTGTATTTTGCTATAACTGATATAAAAGCTGTGTCTCTCAATTTTCATTCTATGCATCATGCAAAGAGAGTTTAAGATCACAAGTTCTATGTCAGCATATTTTATGAAGGAATATAAAATTCCCACTTAATATCTGTTCCATTCAAGGCTTATCAAGGAACTCATTCCACTTTCACAAAAAGTAAACCTTCACCAGTCTTGTCCAGTAGGATATGATATTGCTCTTGGAACCCCTGACCATTGTGTAGTTTCAACTGTCTCATTTTCAGAATAGGAATTTTTATAGCAGTTACTCCTGTTTATTTTCTGCCATTGTGTATTGTTTGTGACAACCTATCTTTTTGCCACAGATATTTAAAAAAGGAGGAACTAAGCCAGGTGTGGTGGCGCACGCTTGTAATCCCAGTACTTTGGGAGGCGGAGACCGGAGGAT
>PVJS01020175.1:22500-32900 GCA_004027185.1 Glis glis | reverse complement strand
AAAAAAAAAAAAAAAAAAAAAAAATATATATATATATATATATATATATAATGTAACCAGAATTTCTAACCTAGTGCATGGCAAAGTTGAGTTTGAATCTCATGGTATTAAGGATAAAACTGCTGGCAAAAATATTTACAAAGTTATAACTATGACCATGATTTCGTATTGTATGATACTTTAATTACTTGTAAGCCAAACACATGGATGGCATTGTTTCGCTACATTTTCAGTTCATTGTAATGTTATTAACTACTAAAATTTTCTTTATGCCTTGAATAATTTTGACTTGGTTTATTGGAAAATTAGTTTGCATAATACAACTGCACTGATGAAATTTATTTTGTAATAATCAACTAAAGATAAAAACTTCATGGGCATAATAAAATGTTAAGTTTAAAAATTATTTTGCTTTCCTTAGAGATTTTATATTTTAAATAATAGCTATTTATGTTTTCAAAATGTAATTTTTGTGATATTTTAGACAGTATTCCAGCTGTCTATTTCAATCCAGGCTATATAATTGCTTGATATGTACAGTAAGATCAGTAGTACTGATTAAATAGTTTCACAATGTATAGATTTCAAAATGCAGGCTTATATAACTATATGTGTCTGATAAATAAAACTATATATTTTATTTTGTAGTCTATGACCTGAGGAAGCACAAAATGTATAATTTATATCAAAGGAAAGTAAATGTCTTTACGCTTATAAGATAGCACTTTTAGTTATATAGTTTATTGTGTGTTGACTTTAAGACCACTTGGATCTTCAAGGCTGAAATGTCTTATGCCCAAGTTCTAAGTTTATGAAGACTAAACTGTAAGAATTTTTTTCACTTCAGTTTTCAAAATGACAATTCAAAAATAAATGCGAGTGATATCAGTGTTGTGGAAGAAGTATGTGCTTATGGGGAATTCATGTGTGCACTGTAAATGTTAAAGATGGAAGCACCTCAGTTTAGACCAGTGTGCAGTTCAGCTCGGATGATTCAGTTTTAGGATTTCTGCTCTTTATGACACACAGAAAGAGAAATGTGAAAATGCCAGCCTTTCCTTCATAAAAACACTACTTCCCTTTGTTAGAAACTTAGATAATAGTACTTTTTAAATTTTTACTATATTTCATGCCTTATTTTTCATTCTAATTCAATGACAAAATGTAAAAAATGTCCATGATATAATTTTGCCAGAGAAAATTTCTTACATAGCTACAACCCGTGTTTCTCTAGTCAATGAAACAAACATCCACACAAAAACTTTAAGCCTCATGTTTAAAGTTAGACCTAATGATCAAGTTTTCCAATGTACTTTCTCAAACACCTGGGTGGGGGGAGTTTCCTTTTGATACTTGGAATTCAACCCAAGGGCATTCTACCTCTGAGCTATACCCCAAGCCCTTTTACATTTTTTTTTTTACTTTGAAACAGGGTCTCCCTAAATTGCTGAGGGTCTTGCTAAGTTTCTGAGGCTGGTCTCAAACCTCCAATCCTTCTTGTCTTAGCCTCCCAAGTACTGGGATTACAAGCATGCATCCAGCTACAAATTATATACATATATGTATGTATGTATGCATGTATGTATGCTAAGAATTGAATGCAGGGCCTAGTGCATGCACAATTTTGTAATGCTGGCTGACTGAACATTATGGCTTCCCTGAATACCCTAATTTTAAAATCCAAATCTAGATATAAGCTCAAATACCAAAGAAGTTGTTTTTTTATTTATTAGGATTTTTGTTTATATGCAATGTAAACCAATTGCTTTATTAAGATCTCATAGAACTATAAAAAACTAAAATTTGAAAAAGCGAAAGTAATGGTTTATAAGTGACAAGAAATAAAGCTTCGGAAAGCTAGGGACAAAAACACTAACATTTATTATGTGCCTTATATGTCACCTATTTACAGAGATGGACACATACTAAAGTGAATATTTAATACACAAGTCCTCTGAGGTAGTGTGCTATTTTTCACTTAATTCGTCCACAATTGTCTTTGTGTGTGTGTGGGTGCAGTATGCGAATATGGGGGTTCTTTCTAACAGGTCCCTGAGGCTGTTAATTCTAGCTGCACACAACCAGAAACTGGGGCATAAACAGTAGATGGATTTAGTGTCCTGCTAGAACTAACCCCAGGTATTCCAAAGTCCTTTCTCAAACACCTGGAGGGGAAGGAATACAAGCATACAGTTACTGGGGATTAAACCCAGGACATGTGCATGCCAAACACATGCTCTACTGTCAAGCTGTATGTTCAGCCTGTGGAAAAAATATGTATTTTGCTTAAATAGAAGTGTTATCCAACTGTTTTGTTGTTGTTGTTGTTTGTAAAGAGCTAGATAGAAAGTATCTTAGGCTTGGCATATCATAAACAGTATCTCTAACATGTTTTTCTTCTTCTCCTTTATCCACTTTATTCCTTAAACAAACCCTTAAATTCTTAAATGTCATTCTTAGCTTTCAGGATGTATAAAAATAGGTCACCGGCCAGATTTGACCCAGGAGCCATAGATTTTTGACTCTAGAATCAATGTATGAAATCAGTCAATTTGTGAAATATTTCCGTAAGTCACTCTTCTGGGAACCATGATGCCATTCTAGGTACCAAGGAATTTGTATTATTTCAGATCCAGGGCCTGATATCTCCTCAAAATTGGGTGTTAGCTTTTCATGGTATCAGTAAAGGTATCCTAGAAGCAGCACTCAGAGGTTGGTCCTCTGGTACTATAGCAGGTCCTTCCTTAATCAATAGTTCTTCCACTCCCAGATATTTGGGCTAATAAACTAATTAAGAATGAGGTGAAGAAAGAGCTCTTTCATAGAGATGACTCAACCTCAGCTTTCTTCATCAACCCTAGAAACTAAATTGTTATTGTCATTGTTAACCCAAAAAGCACACCGCTTAGAAAGTTACATGTTAAGTTGGCTTCATAGTTTCAGTGATTAATTTATTAGAGCCAATACTCTCTCTATGTGAAACAAATATATATTCTGGCTATCTGACTCTAAAGACTGCTTTGCTCTGACAAAGTCAAATGTACTCGTATTAACTCAGTGCCTTTACTGCCTTCTAGCAATTTGTTCTTTCCAAGAAGGACATTTCAATTGGGGTATTTTCCATTTTTTCTCATTAGATATCCATCCTTGAGGAAGCAGATAGCAAATAATTGAATATATATTTTTCTTATTATGTTTTTCACTGAACAAATATAAAGAGAGCAAAGGGTCTGAGACTAGGCATGTTTGCAGTACTCTTGTCAAAGAAGGACTTCAATTGCTTTTCAGGAAGGTACATACCAGGTATCATTCATTTGATTTACAATTTATTCTACACATTATTAACCAGTATTATAGAGCCAGTAAGTAATTTCTATCTTGCAAAATATTTATTTACCTATATATTTTTCAGTGCTAGGAATTGAGCCCTGGGTTCCACGTGTGTACAGCACGCGCTACACCACTGAGCTGAATTCTCAACACACTCCAAGTCTTTAAATTACGTGCTTTACAGCAGTGTTTTAAAGGCCAGTTTCCTCCATTCTCTATCCTTTTCCTCTTTCCTTTCTCCTTCCTTTCCATCTTCCTTCCTTCCTTTCTTTCATCCTTTTTTACTTCTGACTTTTCATTCTTCCTTCCTAAATATTTGAATAATATACTAAAAAATCCATTAGTATCCTTTATTTTCTTCCCAGTCTTCACCCTAATAGTGATTGAAGACACCCTGCAGGTTTTAGGTCCAGCTATTGCAGCAGTCCAACAAGGACCAGGGACAAAATTAAGGCAGTGTCCTAGCTGAATTGTAAAGTTTATTACATAGAGAATAATTGACCAACTATGTAAATAAAGATAATGGAAATATAACTTCTCACTAATAGAGAACAGATTTATACATACAAGGAAAATAGATTAAGTCCTGTGATACTGGATTTGAATTCCCAATGTGAACTCAAGTTTATATGTATATATTGCATGTATATATGTTAGGTAGACATAGCAAATATCTAAATATGTAAGTAAATGGAAGTGCAAGTATATATTTGAAAGGATCTATCTATTTATGTGCCTATGAATCCATAGCTACAGTCTATATTATGTCCATATATAAAGACTGGCTTTTTCCTGTGGGCAGCAATAGCCATGAGCATAACAACATCTAGCAACCCAACTTTAGTTTTTAAACATGGTTGGTTTTCCAGCCAGGTGTAGTGGCACAGGCTTGTAATCCCAGTACTTGGGAGGCTGAAACAGGAGGATCACAGGTTTGCGGCCAGCCTCAGCTACTTAGTAAGGCCCTCTGCAACTTAGGCCTTTCCTTCCTTCTGCTCAGCATAGTAGTTGACTTTGATATATTTGTGTATGTACATCCTGTGCATTAGGGTGTTTCCCTCTTCCCCCCTCCCATCTCCCTCAGTTAGGTCGCCTTCTTTACTCATCTGAGGTTTTCTCTATCTTTGTCTGGACACCCTCCTATACCCTATTCTCCCTAGCTTCCACATATTAGGGATAACCTCTGACTTTTCACTTTTTGTGACTGACTAATCTCACTAAGCATAATGTTCTCTAATTCCATCCATTTCCCTGCAAATGACATAATTTTGTTCTTCTTGATGGCTGCATAAAATTCCATTGTGTACATATCCCATAGTTTTGTAATCCATTCATCTGTTGATGGACATCTTGGCTGGATCCATAGTTTGGCAATTGTGAATTGTACAACTATAAACATAGATATGCATGCATTAGTCTGGTAATTTGGTTTCCATTCTTTTGGGTAGATACCTACAAGTGGTATTGCTAGGTCATAAGGTAGGTTCATTCCCAATCTTCTGAAGATCCTCCACACTGTTTTCCAAAGTGGTTGCACTAATTTGCAATCCCACCAACAGTGTATCAGAGTTCCTACTTCTCCACATCCTCGCCAGTATTTGTTATTGTTTGTGTTTTTAATGATTGCCGTGCTAATTGGGGTTAGGTGAAATCTCAGGGTAGTTTTGATTTGCATCTCTCTGATGCTAATGATGTTAGACATTTTTCAGAAATTTATTGGCCATTTGTATTTCTTCTTTTGTGAAGTGCCTATTTAGTTCACTTACCCATTTTTTGACTGGGTTGTTTGTGTTTTAGCAGTGAGTTTCATGAGTTCTCTGTATATTCTAGAAATTAGTCCTCTATCAGAGGAGTACCTGGCAAAAATCTTCTCCCATTCTATTGGCTCTCTGTTGAGGTTCTTGATAGTTTCCTTTGCTGCACATAAGTTCTTCAGTTCAATGCAATCCCACATATTAATCCTTGTTTTAATTTCTTGTGCCTTTGGGGTCTTTTTGAGGAAGATTTTTAGCCGTGTTTATATATTGGAGTGTTGATATTATACCCTATTCAAGTAACTGCAAAGTTTATGGTCTAATTTCCAGGTGTTTGATACATCTTGTATTGATTCTTGTGCAGGGTGAGAAAATGGGGTTTATTTCCATTTTTTTGCAAATGGTTAACCAGTTTTGCCAGCACCATTTGTTGAAGAGGCTATCTTTTTTCCAATGGATGTTTTTGGCTCCTTTGTCAAAAATCAATTGGCTGTAAGTGTGTGGATTTGTTTATATTCTGCTCCGTTGGTCTATTTGTTTGCTTTTGTGCCAATACGATGCTGATTTTATTATTATGGCTCTGTCGTATAGTTTGAAGTCAGGTATCGTGATGCTTCCTGCATGGTTCTTGTTACTGAGAACTACTTTGGCTATTCTGGGTTTTTTGTTGTTCCAAATGAATTTAAGGACTAATTTTTCTATGTCTGTGAAGAATGACCTTGGTAATTGAATGGATATCGTATTGAATCAGCAGATCACTTTTGGTAGAATGGCCATTTTGATGATATTTATTCTGCCTATCCAAGAGCATGGGAGGTCTTTCCATCTTCTAAGATCTTCTTCAATTTCTTTTTTCAATGTTTTGCAATTTTCTTGTAGAGGTCTTTCTATCCTTGGTTAGGTTTATTCCTAAGTATTTTATTGTTTGGGGGGATATCGTGAGTGGAAATGTTTTCTGGATTTCTTTTTCAGTGGATTTATGGTTGGCATATAGAAAAGCTTCTGATTTTTTAAGATTGATTTTGTATCCAGACACTTTGCTGAATTTGTTGATCTGTTCTATCAGCCTTTTGGTTGAGTTTGTTGGGTCTTCTAAGTATAATGTCATGTTATCTGCAAATAGAGGTAGTTTCTTCTTTTCCTATTTCTACTCCTTTGATTTCCTTCTCTTGCCTTATTGCTCTGGCTAGAGTCTCTAGTACTATATTGAAAAAGAGTGGTGACAGTGGACATCCTTGTCTTATTCCTGTTTTCAAGAAGAACTCTCATAGTTTCCCCCATTCAATATGATGTTGGCTGTGGGCCTATTGTATATTGCCTTTATGATGTTGAGGTATGTTCCTTATATTCTGATTCTCTGCAGTGTTTTTTAGCATGGATGGGTGTTGGATTTTGTCAAATGCTTTTCGGCATCTATTGAAATGATCATGTGATTTTTATCTTTAGTTCTGTTTTTGTGGTGGATTACATGCATTGTTTTTTGTATGTTGAACCAACCTTGCATCCCTGGAATAAACCCGACTTGGTCGTGGCGTATGATTTTCTTGATGTGGTTTTGAATGTGTGTTGCTAGTATTTTGTTTAGAAATTATGCATCTAAATTCATCAGTGATATAGGTCTGTAGTTTTCTTTTCTTGAGCTGTCTTTATTTGGTTTTGGTATTAATGGGATGTTGACTTCATAGAATGTATTTGGGAGAGTCCCGTTTCTTTCTATATATTATATCTTATTAAATAAAATTTACCCTGACAGGAATCAATACTGTATGCTAAAACCAGTGATTCACAGTTTGATGTGGAATGAGACTTTTATATAATCTTAATGTATTTCTTATAAAATAATTATTTGTTACAAAGAAATATGAGTAACTTTAAAAAGAGAAAACTGGCGTTCACCACCTTGATCTGTAACCAGCTACTGTGCACATAGAACTTGTTTAACACTTAACAAAATGCTATTAGGAAACAAAAAACTCATATCCTTTCTATGATATTCCTGCCAAAAAATGATTAGCCTGTGTTTATTTATGAGGACGCATGGAACAAATCATGGAAAACCTGAATTAATTTATAAAGAAGCATCACACAAATCTAAAGTGAGAAATAGTCTACAATTATTGTTGCAATGTCTCTGTAAGGTTAAAATCATATAGGAACAAGTGCAAAATAAAAGTTTGTGCAGTAATGAGTATATTTGCTTCACTTATTCCATGATGTAATTGTATACTTCAAAACATTATAAATTTTGCATATAATTATTATTTATCAATTTTTTAAAAATTTAATCAATTAAAAATAAAATAAAATAAATTCCTGGAACCCATGCCAGAATAAATACATTAGAATATCTGGACCTGAGACCTAGAAAATGGTATTTAATCCCCTAGATGATAGTATGTCTAGCCACCTGGGAGAACTACAAATCTGCATCAGGTCAGGGAATATCCATTAGCAGAATCAATTATTTTGGCTTACATAAACAAACAAATGAAGAGCCCCAGTGGTTCCACCACCTCTAAGTGTAGGATTTGGTATGCTAAATGTAGAACCTTGCAAAATGTTTAAATAATGCTTGCTTTCTCAGTCAAGTACCCCAAAACTTCATTACCAGTACTACTCCCTGGGATACATGCAGATACAAAATTAGGAGCTTTATTTTATACATACTTCCCTCAAAGATGCTTGGGTCTGATTTTTGTTACATATCTTATAAAAATGAATACAGTTAATTATAATTATTATGTTTTCTTAGGAAAGAGAGTCAAGGCTTTACAATCCAGGAAGAAATAGAAGAAAAGTCATTAAAAGAAAACCATTTCTGTGCCTTAAGATTTGCTAAATTTCCAGATTCCTGAAAATAATAATTTCTGAAAATATCACCACCTAAGTGATAAAGGGCTTAGTATTCCTCATACAATTCCCTCATAGTCACATGAGTGAGCAAGGTTAAGAATTCAACTGACAGTCGCAATTTATAAAATCAATTTTGTAGTTTTGCTTTAGCACTCAAACATGAATCTGTAAGAAGATGCAATCAGGACCATCATAGAATATTTGAGAATTTTGTGTTTCAATTTCTTCTTTGAGAAGCAAACATGTAAATGTAATATTAGGTGAAAGTTATTTTTAATAGAAATTTCATTGACATACAATAGACAAAATATAAAGTAGAATTAGATTTCATGGACTTGCTCCCTGTATTTTCAGGAGCCTTCTGCTTCTTTGGGTCTTATTTTCTCAACTTCTCATTAAGACTTGAACCTCAGTTCTATAAGAGGTTAACATTATTAACAGGGCACAGTCTCTGTGAATTCTGTGCTCCACTAGCCCAAGATTTGACTGTAATCTTTATTATTCATCTCAAGTCTCAAGGGAACAAAACTTGCTACCAATCTAATCTTGGGCCAGGTGGATCAACCAGTTTGGTACAATTAGCTATAAACCATGCTTGAAATTTTATAGGTCACAACTGTTTGAAATGAGGAACTGAGTATGTGATTTGTCACCATCTTGTGTTGAATTATGACAGATTTTGGAAGAGTTACGGTGTTTTATGATAGTTGTTAACCTGCTTTGCCGGAAGACTTGTCCTCTGTTTCCACATCTGTAAATGCTAATTTATTTATTTCACCACAGCTTTCTGTAGGTCCCAGGCTAAAATATGAATACCTCCTGGCCCTTCTTGGCTAAGAAACACATTCCAGAATATCATATTTCCCAGGGCGTCTGTTGCCTGTAAGACCTTCTCAGTAGCAATTACTTTATCTGGTGGTATTTTTTAATTAAAAACTGACAAAACAAACCTGTATATTGTTGGCAGAAATGAAATTTATTATAAGAGTATTAAGAGCTTATTTAAATGAGAGATTGACAAGATTGGAAATGGAACAGAGCAGAAGGAGCTCTTCAGTGCTACTCAAGCTGAGCTCTAGGACCATCCTAAGAGCAGCAATACCTGGGCTTTCCTGCTGGGGTAAAAAATATTGACTGTTTCTTCTAGTGTTGAATTATATGCTTCAAATTCCAAGTTTTAGGAGCAGTCATTTGATTGCTAGGGATTGGAATACATTTCTGAAGCCAAATTTGTGGATTCTTTTCTCCATTAGGAGAATCAGATATGCCAGAAGTGGTGGCGCACGCTTATAATCCCAGTACTTGGGAGGCTGAAACAGGAGGATGGCAGGTTTGCAGCCAGCCTCAGCTACTTAGTGAGACCCTCTGCAACTTAGTGAGACCCTGTTTCAAAATAAAGAATAAAAAATAGGGCTGGGGGTGTATCTCAGAGGTAGAATGCCCCTGGGTTCCATCCCTGGTACCACACACACAAAAAAAGAAGAATCAGATAGAGGCAGACTGTGATGGGAACAAGACTCTGTATTGGAACTTCTCACTGGAGAGGGAGGCACAACACTGATCAAGAGACTGTCAGGCTGACTCTCAGGACAATGGCGAGCACTAGTATTTATTCATATAAACAGGGTTGTTGTGGGATGGGAAGTAAAGGTTCTGGAAAATTCATTTGCTTTAGGTAAATTTTGAAAGGTGAGTTGTTTCTTTTCCTGTGAGGGCACTTTAGCTTCAGAGGAAGGCAGAGTCAGTCGGTCAGCCTGGAGCCAAATTAGTTTTTCATATGGATGCTGCATCCTGTATAAAATCTCTGCTTGGTGATAAGGGTGAATTCTGTGGCTGTTAAGAGAGCACATAGGTGGGAGTAGAAGAAAGCACAAATTATAAAAATTAAGTCAAGAGCCCAGGAATCGGCTGTCTCTGATGACTCCTCAATAGTTTTATCTTTTATGTTGCTTGTTAATTTCTAATATCTAGCATGGCCCTAGTAATGTACAATGAAGCTGATAAACACATACTAAGCTTTGAATGGCTAACAAGCTGTCGGTTAGGCCCAGGAGTGAATTTGCCCTTTGTCCCTGTGCTGGTCCCTGTCTCATTTCTACCCAGTGGCTCTTTTGTCATTATCAGTAAACAGAGCCAAAGAACTAGGAAACTCAAAAACTATTGCAGAAGGATGGAAGGCATTGAGCCATAAAATCTCACTAAAGATTACACAACATGATTATTTGTTTTACAAAAAAAAGTGAAAACAGTGCTGTTACAATGAACAAGCAGATGAGGTGGATGCAGGTTGAAGGGGGAAGAAGACACAAAAGTGCTACATAAAAATAACAAATATAATAAAAATCTTGAAAATTATCTAAAATACTGACTCCAAGGACTAATAAAGAATCATTTAATAATACATAAATAGGAGTCAAAAATTGATTTTTCCTACTATTGTTTTCTATATTTATTTTTAGTACA
>PVJS01020175.1:0-17500 GCA_004027185.1 Glis glis | reverse complement strand
TCAAGTAATCTGCAACATAAGGCTAAGTATTCAAGAATTTATTAACTTGGGGACACTTTCTTAGGACAAGGTATTTAACACCCTGGTGAGGATTCAAAAGGATGTGGCAAGCACATTGCTAGCATATCTCTTAGAACCCAGAGAAAGCAATGGTCCAAGACGAATGACGTGAAGATGCCTCAAAGACAGTGTAGGAATAAATGGGAATTGGCCTTACTAGAATGACTATGTTATTTAAACCCAGAGGAGCCCTCCCCAAGAAGATTATATCTCATTAAAGGCCCAGAATAAAGATGAATCGTGAAGATGGTTGAGATTGCTCTAGTGAGAGGCACACTGTAATTAGGAAGATAGTGACGGCTCTTCCTGCAGGCCAGAGTGGAGTTTCAGACATTGATAACCATGGGAACGATGAAACCATGAAATACTGGAGGTCAGTGGCAGCGCTTAGATGCCATGTCAGGGGTCTGCCTTCATCATGATGGCAGCCGAGGGTGAGCTGTCCAGGAGAGAAGCTGTTAGGGGGCCTTGGCACACATGGAAATGGTGACTAGAGCATGGCATCTGTAGGAGAAAACTACACGGGTGGCCAATGAGAATGTTGCTTAATATCTACTAGCCAAATAAAAAAGAGGAGAAGCATGTAACTTCAAGAGGTTGGTTCTATAGACAGACATACTCTTTTCTCAGGTCCTGAACCCAGCTAATTTTAAGAATCAGAATTTAGCTAAATAGGTAGGTAGATGAGTCCCTAAGAGTAATAAGACCCTGCAACCTCATGGCAACTATAGACTATAATGATTTGCCTAGTTTTTCTCCAATATATATGGATATTATGAACATTTTAAGGATGGTTGAACAAAGGGTTTGAGTTGACATTGACACTAAGCAACAACCCCTTGCTAGAGTGGAGATTTACAGAATACAGGCAATAATTGAAACCCTGGTTTATAGTAGTTCAACTGAGTTGGTGGATTCATGAAATAGTCTTTTCCCCACCCTTTGAGAACATAATTGTTATTGATATATTTGGGAATTGGAGTAACCCCAACTTCAGGTCCTTGAAGTAAGAATACAAGTACATAGTAAAAAATCCAAATAAAAACTCAAAGACTGCCTCTTACCCTGGTCAAGATAATAAATCAAAAGCAATATTGACACAGTATGAAAGTGTGGAGTTAGTGCCACCTTTATAGAGCTAAAGAACGCAGGCACAGCAGTTGCTATCATGGCAGTTGTTCAATCCTGTTTGCTCCCTGTACTAACAGTGGGATTCTGTGGAATTTCTGCAGGCTACTGTCAGCCCAGTAGGATTAGCACCAATTACTGCTACACTGGATGTGATGTCATTGCTACAGAAGACTAGCTAGGCTTTCAGTACATGTAATACAGACTGGGTGGGCAAATGCTTTACTTTGTTACTTATATGAATCAGTTCATAGTCACATGGAACAGACATCAATACTCACTCATTTCGAGTTTGGTCCAAGGAATATATTTATTTTCCAGCTGTTTGACATAGTATTTCCTATAAAGATCTTTGTTCATACATTTAATAGAACACTAGATTAATTAATTATTTGGAGGACATCATGTTTATCCAGGAAGGACAGACAATGATAGCTGGTTCATGAGAGGCTTTGGTGTAATCATGCACTTTAGAGAGTGATAAAGAAAACCCAATGAAATTTCAGGGAACTGGCATTCAGATATTTTTCCCAATAAATCTTTTATTGGGAGTCTAAATCTCCAGCACATCTAATCCTACTTGACTTCAGCTTCTCAGAGGCCTTGAACTGACACAGGAATTTGCCAAACGCATATTATTCTCACTGATGATCAAGAGATAGAATATTTTCCTTCATAATTGGAGAAAATGCAATGATGCCCACACCCCTCTCTACTAAAACATTCCATTTCTCTCATCTCCCAATCCTTGCTAAATATTCTATTTGCTATTTCTAGGTGTTTGACTATTTTAGATATCTCATATAAGTGAATTATGCAGTATTTCTTTCTGTTGATTGGCTTATTTTACTTGCTGTAATTTCCTCCAGGTTTATCCATATTGTCACAAATGCTAAGGAATAGTTTCCTTTTAAGGTTGAATATTATTCCATTATATTTATATACCACCTTTTCTTTCTTCCTTTTTTGGGGGGAGGGTACTAGGGATCAAACCCTGGGTTTCTACCACTGAGTTACACCCCCTTCTTATTTTTTTATTTTGAAACAGTCTTGCTAATTACTGCACACTGCTGGCTTTGGACATGTGATCCTCCTGTCTCAGCCATCCAAGTACTGGGATTATAGGCATGTACCACTGCACTTAGCACATACCGTATTTTCTTTATCCACTCATCTGTTGACTGACATTTAAGCTCTTGCCATATCTTGGCAATTATAAATAATGGTGCAATGAATATTGGAGTGCAGATATTTCTTCATGCTCCTGATTTTATTTCATGTGTGTGTGGGGGGGTATTGTAGGACCATATGTTGATTCTCTTTTTAATTTTTGAAGAATCTCCATATTGTTTCCCAAAGTGGCTTCGCCCTTTTACATTCTCATCAACAGTATACCGGATACTGATTCCTCCCTATCCTCATCAGCACTTGTTGTCTCTTGGTTTTTTAGTAGCAGCTATCCAAGAAGGTGTGAGGTGATGGCTCATTATGGTTTTGATTTGCATCCCCCTGATGATTAGCGACTTGAGAGTTTTTTCATATATCTTTTGTCCATTTGCATACCTTCCTTAGAGGAATGGCTATTCAAATCCTTTGCCTATTTTTATTTACTTATTTATTTTTTTTAAGTTTTTGAGTCGAGAGTGGGGGTACACACCTGTAATCCCAGTACTTGGGAAACTGAGACAGAAGGATTGTAAATTCAAGGTCAGCCTCAGCAACTTAGTGAGGCCCTCGGCAACTTAGTGTGACCTTGTTTAAAAAAAGGGGGGGCTGGGTGTTTAGCTCAGAGGTTGAATGCCCCTGGGTTTAATCCCCAGTACCAAATAATTTACACGTAATAATTGTACATATTTGTGGGTACAATGTGATATTTCAGTTCAGATATACATTGTTCTATGATTAAATTGAGGTAATTAACATATCTGTCTCTTTAAACACAATTTCTTTGTGGTGATAACATTCAAAATCCTTTCTTCCAGTTATTTTGAAATATGCTGTATGTTATTATTGACTATAATCCCCCTACAGTGAAATAGAACATCAGATTTTATTTTTCCTGTGTAACTAGAGCATTATACCTTCTGGTACACCTGTCTCCATTCCCTCTCCCTCTGGCTCTCCCAGCCTCTTGTAATGACTGTTTTATTCTCAACTTGTATGATAGCAGCTTTTAAAAATTCCTCATATAATTGAGATCATGCAGTATTTTTCTTTCTTTGCCTTACTAAGACATTATGTTACCATAATGTCTTCTAGGCTCACCCATGTTGCTACAAATGAAAAAAATTTCAACTTTTTATGGTTAATAATATTTCAGTTTTTATATACTGCATTGATTGCATTTATTCATTGGTTTACAGATACTTAGACTAATTTCATATCCACATTATTGTTAGTAATACTACAATAAACATGTAGTGCAAATGTCTCTTTCGCATAATGATTTCATTTTCTTAGAAATTAAATGGTCCCTGCTTACAAATGATACAGAAAAATTCCAAAGACTCCCCCAAAAATATTGTTAAATTTGATAAATGAATTCAGCACACAAACCCATACCTGACCATAAAGGAAGTAGTATCATGGAACACATGGAGATCTAGGAAAAAGAAGTTTCCCTTAATGTGAGGTCTAAACCAAGGTTACATATTAGCTGGGTTACATATTGGGATCTATCTTATTTATTGTCTATCTTACTTATCATTCTTACTTATCTTACTTATCTATCCTATATATCATCTGGGTCCATATTGGGATCTACATTAACTAGGTTACATTTTGGGAACTATCTTACTTTCTTCCGGGTAGCAAGTAATTGGCTCCTCATCTAATAAACATGGCCAAATTAAAATTTAGAATTATCTTGGGTCTGGTGGATAAATAATATTAGCACTTATTTTTCTGGGGAAAAGGGATGGTTAGAAAGTTCACAAGGTTGATCAAATCAAGGTGATCTGACCAGGAAGGCACAAGTGAAAATGACCTGGATGTGATTCCCTGAGGTGTCATTTGATTAATGCAGATTTTTCCAGTGGATATTTACCATGGGTAATGATATATGACATACACTCATGAAGAATCAAGATTATTTAGGATAATCTATGAATGCATTAAAATAAGCATGTTCTAAACTAAAAATTATAACAAAAATTAAAGAAAAGAGGAAAAGGGGCAATTATGGATGTACCCCAACTAGGGACCTAAAGAAAATGCTAACAAGAATGATTCTAAACAAGCAGATGAAAAATAAAACATGGATTGGATGGATATTTGGTCTGATAGATGGAAGCTGTGTACTATCCAAGGACAACTCTTTGTTCAGATGGTCTTGTTCAGCTGTACACTTCTGAAGATCAATTGCATCCAGGGTATTTCTCCTAATTCTCAGTTTGGGGACTCCTACTGTAGTAGCCTTCAAATAATGTATCTGAATTTCTTATTTAGGTGTTAAATATATATACAAGAATTAATTCAATGGAGTTTCAGTGTTGTATGTGTTGTTAACAGTTCCTCATAGGGTCTTTTCCAATAAAGCTCAAGACTATGTTTTCTCTGTTGTTTTTTCACATAGAAGAAAATCTACTGTTTGAAGATCATCAAGAGACTGTTTAAAAAGGTGCTATGGAAGCAGGGTCTGAACTTCTAGGCAATGCAACATACATAATTCATGTATCCTTTGCAGTATTTTTCCATGTCTATTCATAGCACAGAAGAGGCCATTATTTCTAAACACATGGGACACTTCCAGGTTTCCAATTATTAGGATACTAAGGGATATGTCTCCAAAGTATTAATCATTATGGTCATCAGAACTAGTGGGAATATCTTGGAAAAGATACATTCTAATCAATTTTTATTAGAATCTTTTTTATGTGTGATACTGGGGATTGAACACAGGATTACTCTACCTCTGAGCTACACCCCCAGCCCTATTTTTTTGTTTATTTAGAAACAAGGTCCCACTAGGTTGATGAGAGTCTCACTACTTGCTGAGGCTGTCCTCGAACCTGCGATCCTCCTATCTCAGCCTCCAAAGTACTGGGATTACAAGCGTGTGCCACCAGACCTGGCTAGAATCATTTGTATATAGCTTTTTGGAGATTTCATTCGATATTCAGGCCTCTTTTCACCCTCAGGTTTACGGTGGAAAGAAATAACTGATAGGTAACATTCAGGACTGGTACAGTCAACTTTTGCCATCCATAGTTTATCATATGAGGTTCTGATCAACACATGTACATACTGATATGGATCATGTAAGGCAAAGTAATTCTAAATTCTTCAATGATTAGCTGCTGGTCAGATATAAGTTTAGAGATACATTTAATTACAGATCTTATCAGCTTGAGCCCAAGGTTTAAATTCTACAGTGGCCTGCTTACCTGGCTCATAGCCAGGATTGATTTTGTAGAAGCAAATAGTATTTGGGGATTTTACAAGAAGCAGTGGCAAAAGGTTAGGAGTTTGGACAAGGTGAAGAGGAGGAATGAGTTGATACTGGTTCATGGAGAAAGAACTTGGAAGGATAAGGAGGAAGGAGAGACATAGATGCTAGAGGACAAGGAGGAGGAGAATTTACTGGAGAAGTATTATAATTTTCATTGCTTCTACTTGAAAGATGCTTCATTAGCTTTGTCTAAATAATATTTTAGTGAATCAATTTTGGGCTCAATATTTTATTTAAGGGCTTCTTTATACAACCAAGCACAGTAGTACAAGAGAAATGTTATGCTATTTCTTTTTTAAGTAATCTCTAAAATTATTCTCAAGAGTGACCATTTGTATAGTTCCCTAGGACTGAGATTACAAGTACCACAGTCTAAGTAGCTTAAACAAACAAAAAAAAATATTTTATTACAATTTTACAGACAAGAATTCCAAGATCAAGGTGTGGGCAGATTTGAGTTCTCTCTGAGCATTCTCTCTTGGTTTGTAGGTGGCCCTTTCCTCCTATGTCTTCATGAAGTCTTCTCTTTTTGTGTCCTAATATATTCTTCCCATAACATTGATTAACTATTTAAAGTTACTATTTCCAAATACAGTCAAATTTTGAGCAACTGGGAATCAGGACTTTAATATAAGAGTTTTCAGAAAACATAATTCAGCCTAACTAAAATACCATTGAAGACCTAAATCATACTGTGAAGATTATGCCATTCTGAAAGTCACAAGAATTAGGATTGCAATGAGTACATGTATAAGCAGGCTTGCTGTTTTCTTTTTCTGGAGGAGAGAATTTAGATTTTAAAAAACCTATGAGAACTAGCAGCAGTTGATTATAAGTAATGCTTGGAGCCGGGCATGGTGGCGCACGCTTGTAATCCCAGTACTTTGGGAGGCGGAGACCGGAGGATCTGGGTTCTCGGCCAGCCTCAGCCCACGCGCATGCGTGCACGCTCTCGCTCTCTCTTGCTCTCTCTCTCTCTCTCTCTCCCTGTCTCTCTCTCTCTCTCTCTCTTTCTCTACCTAGTGAGGCCCTCCGCAACTTCGTGAGACCCGGTTTCAAAATAAAGTATACAAAAAAATAGGGCCGGGGGTGTGGCGCGGAGGTAGAACGCCCCTGCGTTCAATCCCAGGTACCGCAAAAAAAAAAAAAAAAAGAAGTAATGCTTGGTCACTTTGTGTCTTTGGCCACACATTGAGCTGTTGGCCAGCACCTCTGCATGCAGGTTTATCCATCTAAATATCTTATAGGCAGAAAAACAGAGAGAATTCTCTCTGGATAAATGTTAATAGCTAATATTAACAAAAAATAAATAAATCATAAAAAGAAACAGAAGAAGAATTACATCTGGTTTTATTGATGACAAACAGTAAAATTATCCAAGTGGATGCTGGTCTGGTAAATGCACAGCAAATTCTGTCTGACCCAAATAAACTGTGAGACTCATTAAAACTGGCTTATTAGGTTAATGCCCATCTTCTGCCTCATTAATCTCTGTTGTATGACAAACAACACTTTTAGGATGCACAACACAGAATGGAAGAACAAAAGAGAGCAAAAAGTGATCAGAAGAAATGTCCTGCTTCTATAAAGGATGTCCAATAAATAGGAACCAATGACAAAGCTCAGTTAATGAACTGAGAATTCATAGCCAAAGGACTCAATGTTTAGTGGCATTCAGACTCAGTTCTGACTTTTCACCTCAATGAAGACTCAACAAGCTGTGGGAAGCAAGTCAAAGGATCCCTCTGTGAATCATACCTGATTAAAGAGACTATGTTCCATAGTAAAAGAAGTACATATGAAACTCCGGTGTACCCTCCAGGAAAGTGTGAAAACCACCAGATTACCAAATGAAGCTAGTCTATTTATTCAGAGTTTTCAATAGCAAGGGAAATAGCCACTGTCATTTCATTGGACTAAGAAGGCATTGGACCAATTACTGGCAGGGATGTGGGCAGTTTAAGAAGTCTTGTTTCCTATGCAATTGGTTGTGTGAGCCCATGTGGTTTCTCTGGTTCATCTTGAGTTGGAAATCGAGGGGAAATATAGGATTACTTGCATTCACTGACCAATTCCTATCTGTTTGGAGCTGATTACTGATGGATTAAAGCTGTGGTTGTCTTCCTGGACTGACTGCTGCAGAATTGCAGAGCATGTGGTTTGCTTCTTAGGCTGGATTTTGAAGTTGCTATGAGTCAGAGGTCTATTGCCAAATGTGATCTTGCCATAGTCTATTTATATATTGAAATATCCAGTCTCTCATATATCATTCAGAATATGTATTATATAGTCCAAGCTATACATATGCATTCCCTATTTTCTAGGCGTTTCAGCTTCATGGAAGAAATCAACACATGTATGAACTTGTGGATAGAAAAATAAAAATTAAATTGTATAAAATTTGTTAAAAGAATTATAAGAGAATTTTTAAGTTAACATTTGAAATAAGCTTGTATGTGTACATGGCGGGGAGAGAAAGGCAAGCCTTTGCTTGAACATTAAAACAAAAAAAAAGAATGTATATGATATAGTTAATGGAAAGAAGGAAAAGTATATTTCCTAGTAACATAATAGATAATATTAGGCTTACTGAGAGAGGCCAGTCCCAGAAAGTCAAGGGTCAGGTTTTCTCTTAAATGTGGAAACTAGATAGAAAATAGGAAACATAAGGTGCTTTAGATAAAGGAGAGACCAGTAGGATAGTGGAAGGGGGTAAGAGTGGGGGGAGGGAAAAAGTAGGATTGAGGAAGGAAACAGTTCAAATAATGCTGTGTCCATAAAGGAAGATATCATATCATGACCAATATCACAATGTATACTGGGAAGGAGAAGGGGAGAGCTGGGTGGGATGTGAAAGGAAATACACCAAGAGCTGTGTGCATGTATGTTTTTATCACTTTAAATCTCACCATGATGTATAATTACAATGCACTAGTATTAGAAAAAGACAGCCAGGTCCAGGTGGTTAAACAAAACTGTTAGCATGTGAAAGAAGAGAGAGAGAGAGAAAGAAGAAGAAGGAGGACGAGGAGGAGGAGAAGGAGGAGGAGGAGGAGAGGAAGGAAAGAAGGAGGAAGGAAGGAAGGAAGGAAGGAAGGAAGGAAGGAAGGAAGGAGTTTAAATGTAAAGAGGAGTATCAATGAATGGGTAAGAACACAACTCAAAATTAACTGGTTAGGGAATTTATGCTTTCAACTTCCTATGATAGAAAGCCAATGAAACATTTATACAGAGAAGGTCTTAATCCAAATTCTTTCAAATAAATTGCCTTGGGGACATTGGAGGATAGATTTCACTGGGTGAAGTGTGCAATCAGGGAAAGCAATTTTTAAGTTAGTATAAGAATGCTTAAGTGATAAGTGCTTTACATATGGCAGCGGAAGGTAATAGAGATAAGAGCAGGATGCACAATCAAGAACGCATTAAGAAGTAAAAGCAAAGGACTTTTTGATTCAGAGTGGAAAGGGAGAAGGAGGAGTAGTTATGCCTATGACCTAGAAAGCCAAACCACTGACACGGACAGGAACTGCAGGACAGTGGATTGACTGCTATATCATTAAAATGTTCCAATATGTTGAGCTTGTTTTTCCTGTGAGAAATCCAGGAATTTTTTTTCTATAAATATTTTGATACAATCTCAAATTAAAGGAAGATGCAAAGGACGATGCTATGAGTTTGCAGGAAAAAGCTGGCACATTACAGAGCTAATGGGATCAGGTAAAGTGCAAAATAGCAGTAGGTGTCCTTACATATGTTTATATAAAATTATTTCCTTCTTCCAAAGCACTTACCACAGCTCTATAGTTTTAGAAGCTTATATAGGTGTCTGCTTTATGAACTACTGTTGGCATTTTGACCAAAGATAATTTAGTATCATCTTTATCATTCTAATTTCATCACCTCACATAGCACTAGAATATTTTAATAGCTTAATATTTTTCAAATAAATCAATGCATACAGAAATGGATGAAAATAGTCTTGAAGCAAGCACAAGTGTAGAGGATGTAGAGAGGAAGATAGGTACATTTAAGTGACGGTGAAAGGATGGATAAGATAATGAAAAGAACCTTGCAAGTGTGATATCTTACAAGGTAATGTAAGGGGGGTTTAAACAGTAATAAACCCTATAGTTCAAATGCAACAGAAATGCTCAATAAGTGAAGACTAAAATCAATTTCTTTGACAACAGGATCTTTGCAGATATTAGCTGGAAATATTCCCCTCGAGTGAAAAAGGCAGTCTCAGAATATGGTGGGTTTGGATGGATAGTAAATGGAAGAGAAAATTAAGACAAAGATTGCAGTCTACACTTTTGAGAATAGGTATGAAGTGTGGAAATTATAAGATGGTTGTAGAGGGAAGCAGGATTAAATAATATTGTTGTGTTCAGACTGCAAGCTTGAATCGAGAGAATCTGCACATGTTTTTAGAGGAAATTATAAGAATAAAGAAAGATTGAAGATGAAGGACAATAAAAGAAAGGGATAACTAATAAGATCAATTTCCTGTTGGGAAGAAGTTTCTGAAATAGAGCAGAGTGTGGATAAGGAAACTTTTTACATGTCTGTCGGAGGAATGTGGAAAGTGACCACAGAAGTGAAAAGAAATCGTTTCTTATAACCTCCATTATCTTGATGTCTTGATGTCTTGATATCTTGATGGCCACAATGTCTTCTCATATCATATGAATTCAAACTTTTTTTAATATTCTCAGCAAAAAACTGAGTATACAAAAAGCTGAAATCCATTCAGGCTGCTCTAATAAAATAACTTAAACTAGGTAATTAATAAATAGAAATGTATCACAGTTCTGGAGGCTAGGAATTACAAAATTAAGGACATATATCTGATGAGGGCTTGTTCTGTTGCAAAGATGGTGCCTTATTCTACATCTTCACATGGTAGGAGGGGAGGAAGCTTGTTGAATCATCTTTATAAGGACACCCATTTGGGAGGGTAGAACTTTCATGTTTAAATCACTTCCAAAATGCTCCCATTTAGTATTAGCACATTAAATATAAAATTGCAACACATGAATTTTGAAGGGATACATTCAGACCATACCAACATGTATCTGGCAATTGGACAAAATTAGAAAATAAAATAATGCTAATTTTCCCACATAGTCTACATCTGTGGCAGGTTGCATTTTCTATGATGGCCATAACAAGTTCTGCCATCCCCTATGCTCTTCTTATAATTTTAAGATGACACTTCTCCCATTAAGAGATGGTGCCTATGTTTTCTACTCTTGGATTTGGGTGAAATTTGAAGTAAATTTTGTGACTAAATTTGAAGTAACTTCAGGGGTTAGGTTTTCAAAAGTGATACAGCTTCCACATGGTTAACCTGTGGAATCCTTAAAATCTAACTACCACCATACATTGAAAAATCCCAGACAGTTCAAAAGGCCCATAGATGGATGTTCCGGCCCCCGGTTGCAGGTGATCACTACCCAACCAGCAGCCTCAATTTGGGAGCCACATGACTAAGCCATCTTGGAAGTAGATCCTCCCGCTGCAGTCAAGTTGCCCCTTGTGGTACCACATGAAGCAACACTGAGCCTTGTTTACGTTACTGATGCATGGACTAAGAAGAAAAAATACTATTTTAAGCCACTATAACTTGTATAATTTTGCTATGCAGCAATAGTTGCATTATAGTTTTAAATAATTTTATGCAGGACAAAGCAAAAAAACACTCAAGGCCTGCAAAAGACATAGAAACAGAAACCCATTTTCCTTTCAAAAAATACTTTTGTATTTTCTGTCCTATGATATATTAGCTGAAGGATATTATTTTAAAGATATTGACTTATTTAATCATTTTCCCTGACAATTAGACTTCCTAAAATATTTCAAACAACATAAACCATTCTTAAGTAATGGCTTAGTTGCATGTTCATTGTTAAGTCAAATCAACCCATTTCTCTCCATTTTGCAAATGCATAAGAGATGTATGCCAAGTTGTCTGCAAAGGACAATTAATACAAAGGCATACAAAGGAAGTGTTCTCTGCTGTTCACTTTTCTCTTAAGTGTAGACAACTTGACATATACCCTTAAGATGCAACAATTAAATCATCTGAGCACTTTATAATAAATTTAAAAACCTCTAAAAATATTTAGTTGCTATGACAACAACACGTATTTCTAGAAGAGTTTTCTTCAGTGACACAGTCCTTGTCTTTGAATGCTGCTCAATGACTTCTTAAAATTAGAATATTATATGAAACTAATCTCACTATGAAAAGCTAAAAATATATTTTCATGAAGTAACGCAAGGTCACAATTTGAAATAATGAAAATGAGTAGGTGAAATCATCCTTATTGATGATGATTTTTTTGATATTTGACATTTTTTCTCCAACACATTTTTCTGTGTAGTGCTCTTTATTATTGATAAAAGCATATTAGACAAGAGGATAAGAATATGTTTCAAGAATTAGTATAAGTGCAAGAACTAATATTTATCTGTGATATCAATGTTCATAGTCTAGGCTCAGAAATTAAGATAATATCAGTGTGATAACTAAAGGATTTACATTAAATGTAAACTAAGACATTTTTTAAAATGAAACAAAAATTGTGCCTTTATCGGTTGTATTTGAATGGCTTTGACACTAAAAAGCATTACAGAGGTGTTTTTATGCTTATAATTATTAGAATTGAGAAAATAACCATAGTTGAACATAAAAAACTTTTTAAGAAGAAAGATAAGGAAAGAAGACATGATTATGACTTGACAAGTTCGTTGAACAGCACATGTAGTTATTAGTGAAGGAATAAAAACAGAAAATAAAGATGTAAAGTTAGCGGGGTTAACAATCTAAGAAAACATCAAAGCAGGACAACTCAAAAGGAAGGTGTATCTATTCAAAGAGTGAACCTACTTCTCAGATATTGCTAAGGCCAAAACTGTGGGTGTTTTGAATTAGTTTCATTCAAACACATAAAAATGAAGAAAAAACTATGTGGAAAAATCTGCAGACCTAAGTTGAACGAAAATATCAAAATCGATATAGAAGTCTGTTAGATATTTAATTAAAAGTATATAAAGTAGGTTTAATACACCCTGAGAAGGTCTTACATCCACTTTAAATGTAAATTGTACCTTTGAAGTATTATCTTTTTTCCAATTTCCTTTAGTTAATGGTGAATTTCTAGAGAATCTTCAAAAGAAAATATTTCTTTTATATAATATAAAGACTATTACATTATATTGTGCAATTCTATAATATATAAGCTTTATTTTATTTTATTTATTTATTTTGCGGAACCGGGGATTGAACCCAGGGGCATTCTACCTCCAAGCTACACCCCTGGCCCTATTTTTTTATACTTTATTTTGAAACCGGGTCTCACGAAGTTGCAGAGGGCCTCACTAAGTAGCTGAGGCTGGCCGTGAACCCAGACCCTCCGGTCTCCGCCTCCCAAGTACTGGGATTACAAGCGTGCGCCACCACGCCCGGCAATATATAAGCTTTATTGTAAGATTGCATAAAATGTAAGATGTGCCAAAAATAAAAAAAATTTTACTGTATAAAATAGATTAAGGTGAATTTAAGAAATATGTTTAAGAACAAACTAATTTAATACAGTACAGTATTGAAACAGCAAAACAAATATTTTAAAGATGAATACATTAACCTACTAATTTAATTAATATACAGTAAATATGAGAGCTTCTGTTAGATCTGTCAATATCAAAAGCTACTTGAAGATACATAAATTAGATCCCCTGAACAAATTTCAAACAATAACATATTTCATTTATTTTTTCATTTATTTATTTATTTATTTATTTTTGAGGTACTGGGGATTGAACGCAGGGGCGTTCTACCTCCGCGCTACACCCCCGGCCCTATTTTTTATCCTTTATTTTGAAACCGGGTCTCATGAAGTTGCGGAGGGCCTCACTAAGTAGCTGAGGCTGGCCACGAACCGGATCCTCAGGTCTCCGCCTCCCTAGTACTGGGATTACAAGTGTGCGCCACCACGCCCAGCTAACATATTTCATTTAAAAAGTAAATAATTGCTTCATACTGTGAAATTTTATAGGGATTTGTTTTACTTAGATTACTATGTATTTTTGATAATCATGGCAGTGAACTAGTGCTATTGTTCATAGAATTAAATGCAAAATTACCACATGACCTAGCAATTAAACCCCTGGATATATATATATATATATATATATTCCCAAAAGTAAAAAACAAGGATTCTGTTTTAGTTTGTTCAGGCTGCTATAAGAAAAATATGATAGACTGGGTAGTTTATAAACAGCAGCAATATATTTCTCATGTTCTGAAGGCTGGGAATCCAAGACCGAGACTGTGGCAGATTTGGTGTCTAGTGAGGATTGACTTGCTGGTTTACAGATGACTGTCTTCTCATTTTGACTCTGTGGTGGAAAGGAGCTCACTGGGGTCTCTTCTATAAGGACATCTCTTTTATGAACTAGTCATTCCCAAAGACACCCCCTACCTCCAAATACTATCACATTTGAGATTATTTTTTGACATGAATTTGGAGGGATATACATAGAAGAATTAAACATTTATACAACTATGTATACAGCAGCATTATTCACAATAGCCAAGAGGTGAAAGAAACGCCATGTGTTCATTGATAGATGAATGATTCAACCAAATGTAATATATATGTACAATGGAATATTATTTAGACTTAAAAAAGGAATGTTTGGCACATACTACAACATGGATTAACCTTCAGGACATTAATCTAATACATCAGTCAAAAAAGACAAATGTTGTATAATTCCACTTATATGAGTAATTTAAAGTAGTTAATTCATAGATTGAGGAAGTACAATGATGGATATCAGGGGCTGGAGCAGAGAGGAGGAAGAATGGGGCATTAGTGTTCAATAGGTGCAGAGGTTAACTTGGGAGGGATGAAAAAGTTCTGGAGTTGGATGATGGTAATGGTCACAAAGCAGTGTAAATATACTCTATGCTGAATAACTGAAAATGGATGAAATAGTAAATTTATATTATGTATATTTTACTAAAGTAAAGAAGAAATAATAAATGAACAAAAATTTTATTGTGAATCTCATTAATTAACATGGTGAATTCTTCAAGACATATTGTTGAATAGTGCAAAACATTTTCCTATCATAAAAATAAGGCAGGGAAATATGTAAAGTACTTCCATATGAATAAATATATCTGGAACTCTAATTAATTAGAAATTAATGAAGCTATTACTTTTTGTTATGTGAAGCCAGCACATAAAGAAATGAGAAAGATATTTTTCACATTATGTTATTTTATTTTATATTTTGCACATATTAACTATATTAATGCAATCACTATTCAAAACATAAAATACATTTTTGGAAGACTTTGTGAAAGATTACTATTATTTCTTCTCTAAGTATTTGGCAGAATTCAGCAGTGAAGACATCAGGTCCTGGAATTTTCTTTTTTATTACTTCTTATTACTAATCTTTTTATTACTAATCTTTTTATTACTAATTCAATCTTTTAACTTATGAGTTTGTTCAGAATTTCTATTTCTTCATGATTTAGTCATGGTAGATGGTATGTGTCTAGGAATTTATCCAATTTTTTAGCATGTAATTGTTCATAATCATCTTTTAAAATCCTTTGTATTTTGTAATGTCAGTAATAATGTATCCTCTTCATTTCTAATTTTTAAAAATTTGAATCTTCTCTCTATTTTCTTAGTCTAGCTGAAAAGTTGACAATTTTATCATTTCAGAAAACCAACTCTGTTTTATGAATTGTTTGTATTGTTTTTCTAGTCTTTATTTTACTTATTTATCCTCTGATCTTTATTATTCCTCTCCTTCTGCTAACTTTGGGCTTAGTTTGTTCCCTTTTTTCTATTCCTTGATGTGTAATGTTGTATTATTTATTTGAGATTTCCTTTTTATGCTACAAACTTTCCTCTTAAAACCACTATTACTGCATCCCATAATAGTTTGTAGCTATTTATTTATTTATTTTGTATTGGTGCATTGTAATCATACATCTTGATAGGTTTCAGGGTGATAGAAGTATACATGCAAACATTGGTCAATTAGCCCTCCCCCAATTCCCACTCCCATTCCATCCCCCTTCCCTCCTTCTCTTGTTCAGCTTAATAGTTGACTTTGGTATATTTGTGTATGTATATTCTGAGCATTAGGGTGTCCTCCCTCCCATTTCACTCAGTTAGGTCGCCTTCTTTACTCATCTGAGGTTGTCTCTATCTTTGTCTGGAGTCCCTCCTATGCCCTGTTCTCCCTAGCTTCCACACACTTTTTGTGACTGACTAATCTCACTAAGCATAATATTCTCTAATTCCATCTATTTTGCTACAAAGGACATAATTTTGTTCTTCTTGATGGCTGCATAAAATTCCATTGTGTACATATCCCATAGTTTTGTAATCCATTCATCTATTGATGGACATCTTGACTGGTTCAATAGTTCGGCAATTGTGAATTATGCAGCTATAAACATATATGCATGCATTAGTCTGGTAATTTGGTTTCCGTTCTTTTGGGTAGAGACCTAGAAGTGGTATTTCTGGGTCATAAGGTAGATTCATTCCCAGTCTACTGAGGATCCTCCACACTGTTTTCCAAAGTGGTTGCACTGATTTACAATCTCACCAACAGTGTATCAGAGTTCCTACTTCTCCACATCCTCACCAGCATTTGTTATTGTTTGTGTTTTTAATGATTGCCATGCTAATTGGGGTTAGGTGAAATCTCAGAGTAGTTTGGATTTGCATCTCTCTGATGCTAATAATGTTGGACATTTTTTCATACATTTATTGGCCATCGAGTTTCTTCTTTTGTGAAATGCCTATTTAGTTTACTTACCCATTTTTTGATTGGGTTGTTTGTGTTTTTAGCAGTGAGTTTCTTGAATTTTCTATATATTCTAGATATTAGTCCTCTATCAGAGGAGTAGCTGGCAAAAATCTCACATTCTGTTGGCTCTCTGTTGAGGTTCTTGATAGTTTCTGTTGCTGTACAGAATCTCTTCAGTTTAATGCAATCCCATGTATTGATCCTCTTTTTAATGTCTTGTGCCTTTGGGGTCTTGTTGAGGAAGATTTTGCCTGTACCTATGTGTTGAAGAGTTGGACCTATGCCCTCTTCAAGTAGCTGCAAGGTCTCTGGTCTAATTTCCAGGTCTTTGATACATCTTGAATTGATTCTTGTGCAGGGTGAGAAATTGGGGTTTATTTCCATTTTTTTGCATGTGGTTAACCAGTTTTGCCAGCACCATTTGTTGAAGAGGCTATCTTTTTTTCAGTGAATGTTTTTGGCTCCTTTGTCAAAAATCATTTGGCTGTGTGTGGATTTATTTCTATTCTGCTCCATTGGTCTATATGTTTGCTTTTGTGCCAATACCATGCTGTTTTTATTACTATGTCTCTGTAGTATAGTTTGAAGTCAAGTATTGTGATACCTCCTGCATGGTTCTTGTTACTGAGAACTACTTTGTCTATTCTGGGTTTTTTGTTGTTCCAAATGAATTTAAGGACTAATTTTTCTATGTCTGTGAAGAGTGACCTTGGTAATTGAATGGGTATTGTATTGAATCTGTAGATCACTTTTGGAAGAATGGCCATTTTGATTGTATTTATTCTGCCTATCCAAGAGCATGGGAGGTCTTTCCATCTTCTAATATCTTCTTCAATTTCTTTCTTCAATGTTGTGTAATTTTCCTTGTAGAGGTCTTTTCTATCCTTGGTTAGGTTTATTCCTAAGTATTTTATTGTTTGGGGGGATATCATGAGTGGAAATGTTTTCTGGATTTCTTTTTTCAGTGGATTTATGGTTAGCATATAGAAAAGCTTCTGATTTTTTAAGATT
>PVJS01020174.1:0-32900 GCA_004027185.1 Glis glis | reverse complement strand
CCGAAAAAAAAAAAAAAAAGAAAAGAAAAAAGAAAGAAAAGAAGCCAATGGGTTGAAAGAAGTGGAAGAAGCAAAGCTTATAGCAAAGGAGGGTCCTGTGGCTGCTGCATTATACCAGCACCCTGGTGGCTGAGAGAACTGTGGACAGGACGAGGGTGGGAGAATAGGGATTATTACACTTCCTATTTTTCTAGGCTGATTGAAAATTTTCTTGCCAACCGGGCAGCTCTGAGAAGCAATCATGAGCTTCAAATTTCCATAACGTCTGAGGTCACTCACTTTGTACTTAACTTGCTAATTTTGTTACTGTCCCTGGTGTCACGTTGAATTTTTGGTAATAATCAATTATCACTGAATATCAGATTGACACAGTTCTTCCTCTGGAGTCTTCTGTACAGATCACTGACTTTTGAACAGCTGTGCATGTCCAGGTGTCTGCAGCTGTGGCAGGAGTTTCCCCTGGCTTAATTCATGCGTTTTGATATTTATTACGCACTCCTCAACATGATGGATCATCAAAGGATTATACATATTACATGCTCTTTATACAAAGTACGTTAAAGATAAAATTGCACATGCACATCTATCATATAAACTGTGAAATTCTTTATTTGGTGCTGGGGATCTAATCCAGGGACTTGCACATGCTAAGCACACACACTATCACTCTATTGTTTTAAATTCCCAGCCAAGTTCCAAATTCTCAAGAAATTCTTGATTTTGCTAGAGAACTCGTTTAGGCCTCTTTTGCTCTTCTGTCCCTCCTGCCTCATAAGGACACGTACAAGGCACCATCTCTGAGGAAGAAGTCTTCACCAGACACCAATCCTGCCAGCACCTTGATCTTAAACTTCCCAGCCTCCAGAACTGTGAAGAATTAAATAATTTCAATTATTTATAAGTTATACAATCTATATTTTATAGCAGCACAAATACCTAAGACACTTCCTACAGTCCATTTTCAGCCCAGTGGCAAATGCGATCCTATCAAAACATTAGATAGATCCGTTACACTTTGATCAAACATTCTAAGGACTTTCTCCTTCATCTGTTCCCTTCTTCTCCACTTCCACTCCTTTCTCTGATCTTATGACCAAAACTTGCTGTCCCTCCTCAGGGTCTGTGCAGTGGCTCCTCCCTTTGCCTGAAATGCTCCTCTCCAGACCTCCCTGGTTCTGCAGGGCTCTCTCCATCTTCTAGGTCATGTCTTTGCTTGAATCCCATATTCAGTTAGGTCTTCCTCAACTGCCTCATTAAAATTGCAACCCACTTCCATCCTTGGTACTTTCTGTTTCCTTTTCTGAATTTATTATAACACCTAGAGGTTTTCTGACAGATCTGGCATGGAATATGAGAGAAAGCCACCAAGAATTCTCCATGGCTTTGGGCTTATGTAGAAAATAATGGAAGTTGGAATTTTCATCAATTTAAACAGAGAAGACAGTGTGTAGGGTAGCTTTGGGGTTAAGTGAGGGGTTTGGGTCACATATTCACTTTCAGACATGGTAGTTTGAGATTTCTATTAGACATCAAAGTGAAGGGAAAATGGGAAGTCAAAGAGGAGGATGGATATTTCAGTCTCAAGGTTCAGACAAAAGATATTCGGTATGCTGGAAGTATATGCTTTTAGGTGTCAACATATAATCAGTCATGTCACCGATCAGTTTTCCCAGGAGCAGATACCGACATGGAATCTTACACACAGAAGCTTATTCACAAGGGCTCAGAATCCAAAATTGTGAGGTGCAAAGGAAGTTGGAATGGGGAGAGGGAAAATTTGGGCTGTAGTAAGATCACAAATAAATGTTCCCACCAATCCCAAAGACATCTCTAGAGTTAAAAAAGACCCTATAGAACTTTCATAATCTGTGCTCCCTACACCAGCAAACTACTTGATGCCCAAGAATGTGACCTCAGGTGAGTCAGCTCTCCTCAGCAGAGGGGAATGGCGGGTGGAGATGAGGAATAAGCTTCAAAATAACAGCCATCAACACTCCCAGCAGAAGGGGAAATAGGTGTTTCGGTCCTAAAAAGCAGGGGATCTGGGTGAGAGGCCCACCACCCACAGGTAGTATTTCAATCCATAAAAAGAAGTGATGTAGCTAGAGAAGATGTTCAAGGACTGAGCCCTGAGCCCCATAGCATCATGAAGTTAACAAATTGGGGAGATAAGACACAAAGAGCAAAGGACTCTGAGAAGAAGTTGACAGTGTGTCTGGATGAGTGCAGGGAAAGTATGGTGGCCTACAAACCCAGCAATGAAATGTGCTTTAAGGACATGGTGATCACCTATTTCAAGTGCTGCAGAGAGGTCAAGTGTAATGCGAACTGAGAATTGACCTTTGGATTTAGCATGACAGAATAAGTTGGTGACCTGGACAAAAAGTTGTTTTAGTGGAGTAGTAGAAATGAGAGCCAGCTGAAGCAGTTTCAAAAGACAAAGGGAGAAGATTTGGAGACAGCAAATATACACCATTCCTTTAAAGAGTTTTATAATAGAGGGAGAAAAAAATCAATATCAGTAATCACAGTCAATATAAATGCAAGGCTAAGATTGTCAGATTAGATAAAAATGTAAGACTCAATTGTATGATGCCTATTAAAAATGCACTTTAAATTTAAAGGCACAAATTGATTAAAGACAAAAGGATGGAGAAAAGTGTATCATGCTAAGAGTAATCAAGAGAATGCTGGAGTGGCTGTATTAATAGCAGGCAAAGTAGATCTTACAGCAAAGAATGTCATTGGGAAGCAAGAGGACCAGTGCAGTGATAGAGGCACCAATTCATCAGGATACTTAACAATCCCAAATATTTATGCACCTCATAATAGCACTCCAAAACACATGAGACAGAAATTGATAGAACTGCAAGGAGATATAGCAAAATCCACAATCATAGTCAGAGATTTCAATATCCCCCTCTTGCTAATTGGTAAAGAAAACCAATAAGGAAATGGAAGATTTGAACAACACCATCAATCAAATTGTCCTCATTAGCGTTTGCAGAACGTTTCACTGAACAACAGCAGAATATACACTTTTTTTCAGGTGCAAAAGAATGATTTACCAAAATATACCATACTCCAGGCCTTAAAACAAGTCTCAATTTTGTAAAAAGACTAAAGTTATATAATACATGTTGCTTGATCACAATGGAATTAATTTAATTTAGAAATACATAATATAAAAATATCTGAAAAATAATTATTTGGAAATTAACTAAGACATGTCTAAATAACCTATGATTCAAAGAACTTAAATGAAATTAGAAAAGATTTTAAGCTGAATGAAAATAAAGATGAATCAAATTTGTGGAATGCTGCTAGAACGATATTTAAAGGAAAATTTACTCTAGCGGAGTATTACTTCTCTATTAGAAAGATCTCAAATCAATGCTCTCTACTTCAACTTCAAAAATCAGTAAAAGAAATACAATATAAATAGAAGAAAGAAAAAAATGCCAGAGTGGAAAGCAATGAAATATAAATGAGAGAGAGAGACTTAATGAAAACAAAAAACAAGGCCGGGTGTGGTGGCGCACGCTTGTAATCCCAGTACTTTGGGAGGCGGAGACCGGAGGATCCGGGTTCACGGCCAGCCTCAGCTCTCTCTCTCTCTCTCTCTCTCTCTCTCTCTCTCTCTCTCCTTAGTGAGGCCCTCCGCAACTTCGTGAGACCCGGTTTCAAAATAAAGTATAAAAAATAGGGCCGGGGGCGTAGCGCGGAGGTAGAACGCCCCTGCGTTCAATCCCCGGTACCACAAAAAAAAAACAAAAAACAAAAAACAAAACCTGGTTCTTTAAGAAGATTAATTAAATTAATAAAGCTCTATCCAAGCTGATCAAGAAGAAATTATATAAATTACAAATATCAGAAGAAAGGTGCCATCATTAATAATTCAATAGCTATTAGAATAATAATAATAATAATAATACTGCATACCAATAAATTGGACTACTTAGATGAAATGGGAAATTACTTGAAAAAAAACAAAGGAAAGAGAAAATATCAGTAATATTGTATCTGTTTTTTAAATGAATTTGAATACCTTCTCTGTCAGAAACTGCAGGCCCAGTTAACTTCACTGATAAATCTTACCAACTGTTTAAGGAGAAGTAATATCAAGTGTTCAAGTCTAAACCATAAAATTGAATAGGAAAGAGTATTTTCCAACTCATTATATAAAAACCAACATTATCTATAAGGCCAAAAATATTATTAAAAAATCACACTGAGTGAAAGAAGTCAGACAAAGGTGACATACTGTAGGATTTCATTTATACTCTTTAAACTCTAGAAGATGCAAACTAGCCTATAACAACAGAAAGCCAATCAGCGGGTGTCTGTAGCGGGGACAGAGGTGTGGACAGTGTCAGAGGGAGGGGTTACAAGGAACCTTCTAGGAGCAGTTGTGGCCATGGTGTTGCGGTATAGACATACCTAAGCTCATCATTTTAAATATGTGGTACTATCGTATGTCACTTATACCTAATAAATCTGTCTAAAATAATTTAAAGGTACATAAAATAAAACTGTAGCTTTAATACGCAAAAATGCTGTTCAGATACTTTCCTCTTTCACTTCTAAAAGTTCTGAGAAATATTCTAGGAATACACAATACCTTCTTACTAAGTTTTATGTTAATGCATTAGAGACAGAAACGAGACATGATAGCCACCTAGATTCTAGATCTCTGAAACTATCCCAGGACATCTTCATCATCTTGAAAAATTGCAGTAACATTTTTAACTTAAAATGTTTTCAATTTAAAAATCCCCATAATATTAAGTTGAATGTTACCTTATCATCTATTATGCAAACTGGCACATAAACAGGTGTTAAGTTTTTCGGAAGCTACACTTCCAATGTCCTTTACTCGTGTGCCCTTGTCTCTCACATTCATGCAATATGGATGGATTTTTTTCTGACTCACATTATGATTATCAGTATGAGACTGAGCTCACGGCACAATGGCCCCAGCTTCATTTGGCAGTCTACTCATGATTTCCTGGTGTCTCTCATTTTCACAGATTTTATTCACTTAAGCTTTCTTAAATTTTTATTATCTTAATAGGTGGGATTGAGACTCTGGGATTGATCTACTTCCAAATCTAAGGTCAAATGATTTTAAAATTCTTTCATTTTATTATGTAATTTCACGTAGTTTTGCTTCTTTCTTTGTTTGTTTATTGTATTGGGGATTGAACCCAGGGACATTCTACCTTTGAGCTTTACTTCCAGCCTGATTTTATTCTTTTATTTTGAAATGGTGTCTCACTAAGTTGCAGAGAGCCTCACTAAGTTGCTGAGACTGAGGCTGGCCACGAACCTGCGATCCTCCTGTGTCAACCAAGCGTGTGCCACTACACCCAGCTGTATTTTCATTTTAATGCATGAGCTAGAATTTTTTTTTTTGCAGTATCAGGGATTGAATTCGGGGGCATTCTACCTCCCAGCTACACCCCCAACCCTATTTTTTATTCTTTATTTTGAAACAGGGTCTCACTAAGTTGCAGAGGCCTCACTAAGTAGCTGAGGCCGGCCGCGAACCTGGATCCTCGGGTCTCAGCCTCCCAAGTACTAGGATTACAAGCATGCGCCACCACGCCCGGCTATGAGCTAGAATTTTATAGCTACTTTATGTCATCTTTTAGAATATGTTATATATAATAAAACTTTCACATATATGTATATATAATACACACGTGCGTGCGCGTGCGCGCGCACACACACATACACACACACGCTGGTTTATAGGAATTCAATACAAGGGAGATTAGCTTACTTCCCTCCCATTGCCGTAGCTCATGCCACGCTCATACTTCCTGAAGCACTGCTAAAGTCTCCCAGCTGGTTTTCCTGGGTCCAGTTCCTTCTACTTCTAATATAACTCCAACCAGAGTGAGCATGTTAAAATATGATCGTGTCATGACACTGCATAGGACCCTTCTGCAGGCAGGTCTCAATTGCTTTGGAAAAAGAATCCAGACTACTAACATGACTTGCCCAAGGTCCAGGGTGTCCTGTTTCCACTCTGTCTCATCTCACTGTTTCCTTTTCCATCCTTGACTCACTCTGCAGTGAAATGCTTTCAGGTCTGTGTCACAGACACTCTTTGCTGTGCCTGGGATCACTCCTTCCCACCTCCGGATTCTTGCTCACCCTTCCTGTCTCCTCCACTTACACATTACTTTTCCCTAGAAGCCTTTCTTTTCTCAAGCTTGCCTCTGTGCATGGTGAAACACCCTGTACTCCTCCTATCAGAAGTTTTAGCGGGGTGTTCAAGTTCCCGGTTGACCTGCTGGCTGTTTCTTCCACTATTTCATGAGCTCGATTAGGCTGGGGGCTATGGTTTTCTCAATCCCATTTTATCCTCAGGACCTGCCTATCATATCTGTTACATGAAAGGAGCTGAATAAAAAACGGATTCCCTTGAAAAGGAAAGGCACACACATGTAATCTATTAAATGCTTTTGTGATCATTTGAGAGCAAAAGAGGACTATTAGTTTTTCTATTAAAGATCCCCAAGACAAAAAAGGAGGGTGACACATAAATAAAACCCAACTTAATTAGTTTGGCATATTTGTATTTTGAGATGAATAAATATTATTCTACTTGTGCTTTTTAAAATTAAGCCAACATAATTTCACTTATGTGAGATACCCAGAAAAATCAAATTGACAGAGATAGAAAGTAGAAAATAGTGGTTACCAGGGGCTGGGGAGGTAGGGAAAGGGGAATTACTGTTTAGTGGATACAGAGTTTTAGTTTGGAATGATGAAAACTTTCTAGAGACAGGTATCCATCTCTAGATGGTTGCGCAACAATGAATGTACTTAATGCCACTAAACTGTACCCTTTTTTGTTGTTGTTAGTTGCTAGATATTTTCTTTTTTATATATACTTTTATTGGTGCATTATAGTTTCACATCACAATGTAGTTCATAGTGATAGTGACATACATGCACACAGCACTTGAACTGTACCCTTTAAATGGCTAAAATAGTAAATATTTTGTATATCTAACCCCAATAAAAATGTGTGGACTTGCAAAAATATTAAACCAAACTAAAACACTATTGTGAATAAAATTACATATATTCTTCAGTTTCTATATTATAGCCAACTCAAATTGAAGTTTGAGAGGGAGGTCAACACGGAAAATAAAAGACACAGAGACATTCAGTGGGAAAATGTGAGGCGGAAAGTTCTCGAAAAAATAATTTGTGTTATGCCGGGCATGATGGCGCACGCTTGTAATCCCAGTATTTTGGGAGGCAGAGACCGGAGGATCCGGGTTCGCGGCCAGCCTCAGCTCTCTCGCTCTCTCTCTGTCCCTGTCTCTCTCTCTCTCTCTCTCTCTCTCTCTCTCTCTCTCTCTCTCTACTTAGTGAGGCCCTCCGCAACTTTGTGAGATCCTGTTTCAAAATAAAGGATAAAAAATAGGGCTGGGGGTGTAGCGCGGAGGTAGAACGCCCCTGGGTTCAATCCCCGGTACCGCAAAAAATAATAATAATAATAATTTGTGTTGTATAGGTTTTTTTTAAGACAAATACATATTCAGCAGCTTCTATGTATCAAAGAGTTGCTGGCATCTGAATCAATTTTATTATTACTTTTCTACCAAATCTTAATGTGCTATTAATACTCAGAATTCATACATATTAATTAGGAAAAAGCATGTTTTTGGAATTTACTTTTGAACTTTAAAAGTATTGATCAATGTAGATTTGATTTAAAATTCTTTTGATATTTCAAAGTTGTCTCTTTTTTTTGGAAAAAAATGTGTTGCCTCATTTCATGAGGCTTAAGGTCTCATTCAACCAACCCTTTGACATGTTTTAGTCCATATTAGATCCCATTTTTCTTTGCACCTAAAAAATACGAAGTGACCAAAATAAAAAGAATACTCTAATTACCCCTGTGTTAACATTGCTTTAATTATAGTCTCAAATGTTTGACATTCACACTCCAATTAAATTCATCATTCTGAATGTGATAATCATAGAGACTTTGGGGAGAATTTTCTATAGAATTTTAGTTTCACCTCTATGAACATCTCAAAATATGTTTTTTTTTGTGTGTGTGTGTGTGTGGTACCAGGGATTGAGCCCAGGGGCGTTCTACCTCTGAGCTACACCCCCGGCCCTATTTTTTATACTTTATTTTGAAACTGGGTCTCACAAAGTTGCGGAGGGCCTCACTAAGTAGCTGAGGCTGGCCGTGAACCCTGATCCTCCGGTCTCCGCCTCCCAAGTACTGGGATTACAAGCGTGCGCCACCACACCCGGCTCAAAATATGTTTTGATAGTGAACTGAGACATAGATTCAGCCTGTGGCCTAAGTATCTTCAATATGGTTATAACTTAGCCACCAAAGGCCCATGTCTTTTCTCCTGAAGACGCATTTAACCATGGCCAGCCAGTACAATTATATTGAAGGCAGTGGTTATATGTTCACACTGGCTGTCCAGTCTTTGCAATAAGAACAAAACTAACTTAATACACACCTGAAAGATCTAGGAATACAGTTTTCTCCCTGTACTGATGGACGAGCAAGTGGATAGTTATCAGACAAAAAGAGAACAGAAATTTTGGCCCCTGATATTCTGATAATGGATTAGACACTGAGAGATTCTGTTTTGTCCAAAAGACAGATGTGGTTATCACTAGAACATGAAATAAATTAAAAATAAAAGAAAAATGAGGATTCTTTGCTAGCATAATTCTCACCTGTAAAAACTAGCATTTGTGAAATCTCTTATCAGCTGAACTTGGTGCCCGATGCCATGTAACCTTGAAGATTCCATTGCATTGTGTGTTTGAAAAGTATGTGCTTCAAATATTCCTGAAGCAAGACTTAACTGAAATAATTTGACATGTCGATATTCCAATCAGGTGAATCTCTATGTAATACCTGAGATAATCTCAGTATTGCTAGAGACCTGGTGAGAATTACACACAAGTGGGATCCTTTCTTTGATTCTTGGCTTCATTCAAAGTCATTCAAATAAGGCTCCTAATCAAAATAAATTGTGATGGGGAAAAAGCTGACATGAGAGCTTTCCAGATAAAAGAGTGTATTTGTATAAAAAATTTGTGGCCATTGCCCACCACGTCCTCTTCATGAAGTTGAGTCCAGGAGCATCATTTTCTTAGAATTCATAATACCTAACATTATAATATGTCCTGTGGTCTGCTGCCACTTATATAGAAGATTATCATAGAAGCACAACTTCTTTTATAACCTGTCTTATCTAGGTATTTACCCTCAGGTTATCAGCCCATGATTATCTCTGACAAAAAGTGGCACAAGATAAGATCATCTCCTGATATCAATAACAAGAATAACCCCAAACCAATTGTTTATGGTTACCCCATCCTTTGTATGACTGTGTCAGTTAAGTGTTAAGACAACTAGTCTACCCAGTTGTTCTCTGTGAATATTCCAATTCCTTAGGTTGGTTTTCTATGTGCATATTTTGCCAGATTAAGGGAATAGAATTCAAGTATGTTGTATAAGAGGGCTTGTTCATATGGTCAGTCTTCAAATTATGGCAGTCTGAAAACACTTTGCATCCTTTCACCATCCTCCCCCAAATTTCCTTTTTTTGGGGGGTTGCATTGGGTAAGTTGAAACAGATGCCAGTTGTGAGTTTCCAAAGTGGCCCCTTTAATTTTTCCATTGTTTACAGCGGGACTACACTTGGAGCCTTGAACTTGTCAGTCCATTAACAAGGGATCTTGCCAGGTGAATGTTCATTTGGAAATGATGGTGATTTTTAGTATGAAACATCTGATTTCATACCTTGTTAAACAAAAAGTGGAACACCCAGCGAAATCTCCTAAATGGCATTGAGAATCACTTTAAAATTATCTCAATATGTAAGATCAGTTATAATGCTAGAATCTATTTCATCACAATATTGTGATTGGTGTGTTATGAACCTAAAGCTTACAGTATAGAATTCAACATTTAGTAATATCTCTCATAGCAGTTTTTAAATTATTATTCATATTTGATAAAATACTTTAAAGAAATCATTTTTATAATTGAGGAATTTGAACCAATAAGTTCATATATCCAAGCATCACTTTGATACCTTTTGAAGTTTTACTTTCAATCTTTTGGCCTTTCAACATGACTGACAGCCTGTCTTTGGGGGGATAAATAGGAGAGTAATTGGCAATGTTTATATATTTGTGATCTAATGGACAGTTACCCGATACTGCTCCCACCAGGAATAAGAATGCTCCCCCAGCCCCAGTAAAACAGAAATAATAAAGTGCAACTCCTTTTCAATTATATTACAAAACTATTTCCTAATTTTTTGTTTTGTTTTTGTTTTTTATTTGTTTAAACAAGGTCTAAGTTGCGGAGGGCCTCACTAAGTTGCTGAGGCTGGCCACGAACCTGCAATCCTCCTGTCTCAGCCTCCCGAGTACTGAAATTACAAGTGTGCACCACCACACCTGGCTCTATTTCCTAGTTTTGAAGAAAAAAATAAACCAAGTCTCAGATATTGCTGTTCATGAGAATAGCCCCATAGGAAGGAAGGAGGATAGTTTCTTTCAAGATAAATAACTTCAGGACTACTGGGGCAAATTGAGAAACTGCTGGGCAGACACACAGGGTAGAAATCCCTAAGAGTTCTATCTTGCCTGTGGTTTGCAGCAACATTCCAGTAAGATCCTCTTTCCCTACCTCTCATGTGTTCATCTCTCTCGACACATTGAAAGTGAAAATATAATTCTTTCAAGCTTTTCAAACAGACTTTGAAAGTTTTCTAAGGGTCACAACGTCCACCCTCATGTCACCAAGCTCACCTCCCTTGGTATCCCCAAGTCACTTCTTGAAGGACATCTTGGGATATACTCATATATTTTTTAAAAACTTGTGACTTTGATATGTTAAGAGAACTGGTATGGTGCTTTCCAGTTTCTGGCTGGTGAGCAAAAACTTCCTTTAGAAGTGTATTTGTTATTTATTATCTTTTTATTTGTTCTTTCATTTGTTATTTATTATCTTTTTACCAAGGCATAATAGTTATACATCTTTATGGGATACATCAAATCAGGGTAATAAGTACTTTCATCTCAAATAGTAATCATTTCTATGTGCTGGGAACTTTCATACTTTTCTAGTTATTCTGAAACATATATAGATCACTACAACCAATACTTACCCTCCTGTGCTATAGAAAACCAGAACTACTTCCCCCATCTGTGTTTTGTGCCCCTTATCTAACTCTTTCCACCCATTCTCTCCCTCCATCCTTGCCAGTCTTCAGTGACCACTATTCTATTCTGTAGAATAGTTACTTTAAATGCCAGTCTTACTTTTCCCCCATAATACTAGCAACATTAATTACTACTCATAGAAAGAAAACATATAGGGCGAATGGTCCATTAATGAAACCTTTCTAAAGAGATCCACGTTGAGGTATGGATTACACTTTTATGGGCAAAGACCTACTCTATATGTTGAGGATTACATAATATCCCAGAATACAATCTGCAGACACTCCAAAGTCTTTGGAAAATAAGCTCTATTTCTGAGAGTGTAGTTTACATCACTTTGAAAGGAAGCTGTGGAAGATCAGTGGGTACAGACCCCATAGCCAAACGTCACAGCTGCCTGTGATAGATAATCTGGATCTCAAATGTCTCCCAAAGGCCCATATGTTAAATATTTGGTTCCCAGCTTGGCATTATTAGGAGATGGTAGAACCTTTAAGAGGTGGGGCCTCAGGAGAGGCCTTTAGGTCATTAGGGGTGTGCCCTCAAAGGTGATTATGGGAGCCCAGTTTCTATCTATCTATCTATCTATCTATCCATCCATCTATCTATCTATCTATCTATCTTCTATATCTATCTATCTATCTCTTTCTGACTACAAGGTGAGCAGTTTGGCTCTATCACAGGCTCCCACCACCATGTCCTCAATACAGGCCCAAACCAGCAGGGTCAATTGTAGACTGGAACCTCTAAAACTGTAAGCCAAAATAAACCTTTTCTTTTTATAAGTTCATTATCTCAGATATTTGTTTTAGTGACAGAAAGCTGACTAACACAGGGCCTGCATGATAATATGAAGGCCAGGGGCAGCTAAGCAGGTGCAAATGCAGCTGGTGATCGGAACCTAAGAACACACAAGCTATCCAGCTGTGCATTTTCTGTAAAATCTTTCTGTGCCTTTGGTCACTTTATTGAAAATCATCCCTCTTTACATTCTTATTTCTAACAAAAGAAATATATATCTTTTTAACAGTCATAAAAAGTACTTTTTAAAAGTATTTCTAGAAAAAAACAGTTAACTCTAACCTATGCTGTTAAGCTTTACCTTGGGAAAAAAATCCTCAGGAAAAATGATAAAATAGCTAATAAACTCTTTGCAGGCAGGAACTTAATTTTTTCTTTTTATTTGGGACTGGTATGTGTAGAACTCATAGCAATTAGAAATTTTAATAAAAAATAGGATTTAGAAGGAATTATGATCTTAAACCCTTCCCAAAATAATTAGGAATATAACCAGTTTAGAAGTTAAAATATTTTAATTAATTTCAGAAGATGAACCCAACTCTTACTTCTCATAGAATGAGTGGGATATTTATTGATTCATTTATTGTCCCAATTTTACTTTTTTTTTTCTTTTCACTTTTCCAAAGAAGAGGATAGGAGTACCAAATATGATTTGAAGCCATTTCATCCAAAGCTGCCTGTAAACATTCCTGTCTTTCTTTTTTTCATGATAGGTAAAAGTCTTTGGCCTAAGGCCAGCTGTGTCACAGGAGTGACATCAGCTTAAACCTACTGATGGAGAGGAGAAAAATTACACTGAGTACTTTACAACATAAAAAAGTACTTGTACTTTACAAGAAATTTTAGAACAGAGAAAAAACCTATTACTTTCTTTGTCTTGCACTTAAATGTGTTTGGTTTCTTGGATAAGCAAGATTGAGTCAGTACAGAAGGGAGTGCAGTCTGCTTTGGGTTCTGTGTCTCCATGAGCTAAGTGGATGGACTAGCACACCCAACATCTGAAATGTAGATGCATTCACTTGTTTGAGACTTGGGAGGCTCAATTTACACCCTAACCATTTCTCAAAATAAATAAACAAGCAAGCAAATGAATAAATGAAACATTATTGAAACTTTTTTTAAGGTAAATCTAAACTGGGCATGGTGGCGCCGGTCTGTTATCTCAGTACCTGGGAGGCTGAGACAGGAGGATAGCAGGTTTGAGACATGCCTCAGCAACTTAGTGAGGCCCTCAGCAACTTAGTGAGACCCTGTTTCAAAACAAAAAATAAAATAGCTCAGAGGTGGAACACCCCTGGGTTCAATTACCAGTGCTGCAAAATTAAATAAAATAAAAGGTAAATGTATTGAGTCCTTATTCTGATCACTGAATCTATCTCCCACCTTTGCTTTCCTAGGCAGCTCAGGATAAATGTGATTCTTTTCATGCTATAATGTCCAAGGAACTGGTTAGCCACGGTAGAAATTTATGTTAATGCCAATGAGATTACTAGAGTACAAGATAGGAAGGTCTTGAAGCTGTTTAATTTCCCAAGGATAAGGCAATATTGTGGGGTTTTTGTGACCAAAGCAGATATTTTATTTGTGTAACTGAAGAAAGTGCACAGCTGCTGTTTGGAGCTTTAAGGAATTCTGCCTTAATGAGGGGCCTTGCAGATGCCTGTCATTTAAAGTGTTTGATAATCATTAGCGCTGCACACGTTCAAACTGGCATTAGCTTCTACCCTGGTTTTAATATGGAGATTTTACTCCCCTGGCTGCCAATTGCATTGTAAGCAGAGTCCTAGATAATATGTAAAATATACACAATTCTATTAAAAATAAGGGGTAATAGAAAAGTGACCCAACTTCCTTTACCAAATATTAGTTCTATTGCATCCTTAAACAAAAAACAAAATGCCTTACTTTTTTTTTTCTTTTAATCTTATTTTAGGAATCAGAGCACAGTTCTAGTCAATTCGTTATTTAGCTTTGAATCTGACAGTATGGAAACTTCTATGTATAAATGAGGATACTTAATTTGTTCTTTGTGTTTATCCAATATTTAAATATCCTTGCAGCACTTTTTCAAGTCTCATAAAAAAGAATTAGCTATTTCAGTATATGCCCCTATAGTATTTGCAGGAAAAAAAATCTAGATAGGATTGATAATAGTCACAAAAGAACTTACTTATTTCTTTTATTCATTTATTTCATTTATTCTTCATTTATTTGTTAATTTTAGCAGGACAGGGAAGGAATGGGATGGTGAGTGGTAAGTTGTAGGTTGTGCTCAGTTCGGTTTTTATTTGAGCTCATCTTAGAGGATGCTGAAAATGTCATTCTGGCCTCTTTTGGCGCAGATCTGCCCGCAGATATGGAGCTGGGACACACGACTAAATCCCTTCTCTCTCCATTTCTCCCAACAGTCCTGACTCAATGACTCCCAATCTCACGCCCCTGTCTTCCTTTCATTCGCTTTCTAAACATGTTTGTGTTCAGAATCATGTGCACACACAGGGCCTATTGGAGGCAGGGGCTGGGTCTCCCTGCTGCCACCTCACTAAATTGGAATGCAGCCCACAAAGTCGCCCCTGCCCTGGCGCAGGAGCCCCGCCTGGCTGGGTGAGAGTTCATTGATGTGCTGCACATCACAAAGACTTAATTCTGCACTGAAAGGTTAAAAAGAAAGGAGGGGGAGGGGACAGGAGCCAGGAATAAAGATGAGATCTGTGGAGAATGGAGTATTCAGCCAACGAACTTTTGCAGAATGGCTAACAAGAAAGAGTTTTGCAGAAAGGAAAATCGGTTCTTGATACAACTCCTTTTCCCCTTCTCTTTGTCCTTTTGAGAGGGAGGAAAGTTAGAGGAACCATTAGTTACATGATAGAGGGGGGCAGAAAGAGGTATTTTCAAAAGGCAAAATGAAATGTTCCACTTTGGTTTCCAATTCAAGGTTTGAGGGACGTAAGCGTCTGGTAGCTTTGCTTGGGTAGCCCTGGCCTCTTTTAATATTATGCTGCAGCTGTGACCTCCGTTGGCCTCATCAATCCACGGCACACAAGTGTGAGGGGTGGAGGGCTTCACACAGATGCTTCTGCATCACGGCTGCCAACAGACAGAGCCTCTGAGAGAAAGGGTGGGTAAAGCCCTGCCTTGTTCTGTCTCAAGAGGGACTTGAACCAGGAAAGATGATGTCACTGGAGAGGAAAGACACAGATAAGAAGTATCATATGGGCAACTTGGTCTGTTCCATGTTTGATCCTTCCTGGGGTTAAGAAGTGTCTCTATGTATCTTTGGATTCTTCTAAACCAGTAACAGCCTCCATATCTGGGAAAGATAGATAAAATCTGCAAATGACATTTTTAAACAAAAATACATTCATGTTTAAGAAAACAACCTGTGTGATTATACAAAATGTATTCATCCTTTGAATATCTGTGACAACTGTCCATATGCCTATGAAGGCAAAAAGATGGAAATAAGTGCTGGGGCCAGCAGAACTGAGGTTTTAACAACTTTAGGGGAAGAAATTTGATTTACATGCCATTTACAAATTATGTCTGCCACCTCTGACATCAGTGTTATAAAAGTTTGAAAAAAACCCTGCACAATGACTTTATAACTTCCCCGTGTTTGATTTATGTCCACCCAAACTGTAAAAGAGAGAAAGTTGGCACTTTCTTCTCTTGCAACTAAATAATGCATTCACACATTAAGTACACGAATCTGATCCTACGGCTCTCCAGTTGCAAACTGGTGATTTTATTGCCCCAATAATGCAGAGGTCGTATGGGAAGAGAACCCAATGTGGGGGGGAGAAGACTATTCTCTATCTTTTCATCCTTTAATCAAAAGTGTCCTCAGAGAGCTTCACGGTTGAAGGCAACAGAGTAAATAAGCTGGCCAACTAATGTCCTTAATAGAATGAAGCTGAGTGCCTCCATTTTTATTTTTATTTTTTTACATTTTAAGGTTTTTCATTAATTCAACAAACATGTTCCAAGCATCTATACTGTGCCAGGCCTTGTTTTAAACCATTGAAATATAATGGTGAACAAAACAAATTTACCAGCTCCTCTAGAGTTTATATTCTAGGGCATGGTCCTTGTTGAGTCATAAATCCTAATTCTAATTGTTCAAATTATTTTTCCTCATTTATTCTCAATACTCTTCTTCCCAACACAGAACTTCAGTTCGTATTTTCTTTACCGTTTCATTGCAATTTACATTTTCTCAATGTTCCACCTTTACTTGTTACCCAAGGAGACTATAATCTCATTTCTAGGACACTTCTTTAATGCATATTCATTCTGCCTCTCATTAAACACTTCCAATCACCAGAGACATAGAGTTGATATCCAAAGGGCCTTTCTACTCTTAATTTTGTAAATACCTAGGCATCAAATACCTACTCAAGATAAGTATGTATTGTTTTCTTTTCTCTCTCCATTTCTTATTTTTTTTAACCAAAGGTCAAGGAATTAAATCGACTGCAAATGAGTCTGGTTTAGATTCTTCACTTCTATTTCAGCACTTTAGCCATGTAGCTTTGCTGTTTTTTTTTTAATTTATTCTTCCATTCATTCATTTGTTCCTTTAGTCTCCACTCAATGGACTTTTTCTTCCTGTGACCTATGTGCCAGACACTCTCTCAACTGCCAAGGAGAGAAAGCAAGGATAAACCAGACAGCCACTGCCCTCTAGAACTCACTCTGGTGGGGACCAGAATGCATCTTTGCAAATATAATTCCTGACAGCAAGTCCTGAGGCACTTAAGTATTTTTTCAGCTTGCCTTGGAATTTTTCTGTATTTTTCTATAGCAAGTTGTCTTTGCCATTAGAGGAAAACACTATTAACATGCCGAATACAGATTTGAGTTGTTTGGCTTGTGTGTGTGTGCACACATGCACAAAGATTTATTCTCCCTCAACTTTGCAACACTGTTTTCCTCCTTCTATCTGGTAAGGCAATATAGTGATATACAAGTCTTTCAGAAACCCAACGGGATTCATGCCCAACTGAGTTATTTTATTCTGCACTCTCTGTCAGTTCCTGGAAATTAACAATAGTCCATTTCAGTTGGGTCTTTGATCCCACCAGCTCAGTCATGGTATTTTTCCAGATGTTTCCGTCTTGGGTTGCTGTTACAAAAAAGCACAGCACAAGTTAAACGAATCCAAGTTGGCCTGTCCCAGGGGCTGAGGAATGTGTGCTGCACCAAGAATCCAGTCATGTGCTACTTACCATTTAAGAAAAGGGAGAGACTCAGACTTTAATATCTGAGCCATGCTGTGAATTGTGTTTTTAAGAAAAAGGACCATATGCAACCCTGTAGCTTCACAAGGCATTGATTTGGCCTGGTTCTAGTAAATTATTTATGTTTTGAAGTAAGTTAACATGCTAATTTTATCTCTGTTTTATTTCCCCCAACCTTTCTAACACTTGCGAGGGTCTAAATGCCAATAGGCATGGGAAAGGAAAAAAAAACTTTAATCACTAAATATATTTAGGTGGTTGGGCAGACATAACACAAATAATTGGCAGTATCACACCTTCTATCAAAATTTCATAAACAAGATTTTCAGAGCATGTTTTAACATAAATGGCAAAAAAATGATCCCACAGCCACAGGAATTTGAAGCATTATATGTGAACTGGAAATAAGGAGAATAAGCAAAAAGAGTGCCCCAAGAGAGATGTCAGGAGACTTACGTGACTGATGCGGAGAGAGACCCTGCTCTAGTGGCACTCCAGCCAAAACCCATCCTGAGGACTGACGCTTCAGACATTTGGAAGGACATGCCCGAAAGCTCAGTGTGGTATTTTTAAAGTTATTTTGTGGAAAATGACAAGAGCCAGTCCCTGTGATAGGCTACCCTTGAACTGTGGCTCAAATCTGAGTCTAGAAGGTCATTAGGAAGAACGTATTGTGTGAACATGGACCCTTCCATTTTCACAACTAATGCTTATGTTACTAAGGCTTTCTAATCTGATTCATCTAGTTTGATGTAGTGTGTAAAATGCCACACATCACTTGCTCTCAGAGTCCTTGGCTAGACTTCAGTTAATGCTCACATCCAATTGAAGAGAAGCTGGAAAATGTAGTTTAGCATGGAACATTATTTACTGAGCTTGCTTTCCAGGTAGAAAATATCTTTGAAATGCCTTTATGCCCTATGACCTAGTAATGCCATTCCTATGTATATTGCATTCAGAAATGTATAGATGTTGGATTGAAAAGACATATGAGAATGTTCACAGAATTATTTGTATAGCAACCCCAAGCTGGAAATTATCCAAATGACCATCAATAGTAGGGTAGATACACTGTGGGATATTCATACATTGGAACGCTATGCTGCAACGAAAATAAACCAGTAATAAGGACAGTCGGCACTATGGACAATCCTCCCAGACATAAATGAGTGAAAGAAGCCATAAGAAAAGAGCACATAAACTGGCTGTGGTGGTGCACACCTGTAATCCCAGTACTTGGGAGGCTGAGACAGGAGGATCACAGGTTTGAGGCCAGCCTCAGCAACTTAGTGAGGCCCTCAGCAATTCAGTGAGACCCTGTTTCAAAATATAATAGGGCGGGGATGTAGCTCAGAGATATAATGCCCCTGGGTTCAATCCCCAGTTACACACACACACACACACACACACACACACACACACACACACACAGAGTACATAATGTATGATTCCATTTATATAAGTACAAAGACAAAACCAATCTCTTCTGATAGAATAGTGGTTACTCTTAGGAGGGAGTGGTGATTAAAAGGAGCAGAAGGATGGCTTCTGGGGCACTGGTCGCATTGTTATTTTAGTCTGAGTAAGTTACATGGTTCAGCTTATGAAAATTCTTCACGCTCTGCCCTTACCATTTGTCAGTATGCATGCTAGATTTCAATACACTGTGCACATGCAAATATATGTTCACTCATTAAGGAGAGTAACAACAGAAAAACTCACTTAAAACATACTTTTAAAAAAAAGAAAAGCTCTGGGTTTGAAATTTAAATAGAAACATAATTTGTGAATATTCAAATCTTATTTCCTAGCTTAAAGAGTAGGATATTTTCCTTAGTGCCTATCAGTGTGGATACATTTTATACTTACTATTTGACTACAAACTCTTTGAAGAGTTGGCATAAAATGGTATTCAATAAAAGTATGCTGAATTGAATTGAAATTATCAACATGCTATTTTCCTCCATATAGTATTCCAGATTTCTTGGGTTAGATATCAACCCTCCCTTTTTTGAAAGTCCGCAATATTTTGTATTTCACTTACTGAAGCATATAGTAATACTTTGTGTTGTATTATGAGCAACAGGGCTGCAAGGTCCTTCCACCATAAGTCGCATCACACACAATTTGTGTCTTTCCACAATGTCATGAAGTTTGTTCAACACTCAAAGGTTAAAGCACATGGGAACTTACCTGGAAATTGTCTAAGTAAAGTTAAACTAAGTTCAGATGCTGGATGGCTGCTTTGCCAAAGCCAATTAACTATGAATGAGCATCAAACAATACACTTCACACTAGAAAATCTAACAATTTATGTCTAATAAATGTGCTAGACAACACATGAATCCTGAAACTTAGAGCACTTCAATTAATTAGCAAAATAATATAATACAAACACGGAGCAGAGAATAACAAACCAAGTCTAGGAATGGAAGAGGAGATTTAGAAGTTGGCCTGGTGCTGAGCAGGTTGGAGTCGCACTGATCCTTGGTCAGCAACAAGAGCAGGATTAGAGCAAGTCACTGGATCTGAGTCATACACACAGGCAGACTGTCATGGCATAAGCAAAGCTCAGAGCACTGCTCGTAGGAAGGCTGAGTCTTTATAGGACATTTACCAGTGTCTTTGGCAAGCTCATCCAGGTTTATTGAACCCTGCCAGACTCCTGTCAGTAGGCCAAATGTATTGATGATGTAAGTCCATCCGAGGTGAGAAGGCATTTTATGATCCAAGGGTCTGTTATCAACTGCAGCACAGACGTGCTGGTCTGAGCCCTATGCTGACATGTCCAGACAAGTTTCTGAAACTATATGTTGGCATGTCTAAACAAATTCTTTATGGGTTTCTAAAAAAATGTTTTATATCTCATGCTTTTTACATACTGCATTTAATTTTGTAAATCCCTTGGTGCAGGGTCAAGTCTATTCATCTTTGAATGGTCTGGGATAATCTGTAGGAGATAAGCAAGGAAAGTGCATCTGGGGCCAGGCTGCCTGGGTTCAAGTCCCCCCACCCTTACAATTTGCATAACATTGGAAACAGCCTCTCTGTACTTAAATCTCCTTATCTGTAGAATGGGGACAAGTGTAACACCTTTTTCTTAGGGTTTCTGTGAAGATGGATTGAATAAAGGTATGAAACATAGAGGACAGTTTCTGACACCTCGTAAGTACTCAACAATTGTTAACTGCTCCTTTTAGTCCTCATTGCAGTAGCATCATGCCGCCTTTTATGATTCCTGAAAGAGAAAAAGACAACAATGTAAAAAACTCAAGAGTAGTGGTCAGTCAAAAGTGATGTGTAACATATAGAATTGCTTAGTAAGGATACTGTGTGCTCATTCTTCAATACCTTGTTTTTCTCAGATATTCTTTGAATACAGTGCATTGATCATTTATGCTACAATGTATTTAAACTGTTCTATGTTATTCTGGTTATATACATTATTGGGCTCTTTTTTGTAAATATTGGTGGTCTCCCGATTCAATTCTATACACTCAACTATGATGACAAATAGATCTAAGAATGTGTAGTGGCTGAAACACAATAGAAGTTTTTTCTCACTCATATTACAGTCCAAGTAGATATTACTAGTCAGCGTCTATGTAATGATTCAAGGACCTGGACTCTGTCTGCAGATATACCCTTCGCTAAGCCTGGTCTATCCTCATATACAGCTGATAAAAAGGGGAATGGGAGGAGGGGAACATCCACTTCTTAAAAGCCGTGATGTGAAATGGCACACACCACTTCCTCTCATATTCCTGGGCTAGAATTCAGTTAATGACCACATCCAATTGAGGAGAGGCCGGGAAATGTAGTTTCAGGATGTGCCTCCGAAGACGAAATTGAATTCTGTGAAGAGCTAGAAATGTTTGCCATTATTGAGAGACAGGTGAAGGCTGGAGCTCTCCTCCTTGGTAATGCTACTGCAAATACCGAAGCAGGGTCACAACAGAGGTCTTTCACACATAGATCCATTAGCAAGCAAGCCTTGATAATCACAATGTCTTTTCTAATGGTCACCACAGTCTTAGCTCTCTGTCCTTTGTAGACAGAGGCTAACATGGAAGAGTTCCACTGTACAGCCAGGACATCAGTGAAGTCAGGGAAGCCGAAAGGTGGAATCAGGCAGCCAAAGTCCTGTGACGGGTGCCTGGATCCATCAGGTTTTGTTGTTGTTGTTGTTGTTTGTACTGGAGATTGAACCCAGGGGCATTACACCTCTGTGCTATACCCCAGCACTCTTTTATTTTTTATTTGAATCAGAGTCTTTGCTAAGATGCTGAGGTTGGCCTTGACCCTGTGATCCTCCTGTCTCAGTCTCCCAAGTACTGGGATTACAGGAGTGTGTCACCACACCCAGCTGACACATCACTATTTTGAAATCAGGCTCAGGAACCATTTCAAAGGATATACCCTCCTTAGTTCACTAGATTCTTCTAGGTTCTTCTAGTATGTGCAGAAGAGTAGAGAATGTTTCCAGATTCCACCCAACCCACATATCTTGAGCACCAATAATTTCACAAACAAAAATTCGCACCTCTTACATCCACTTTTTCCGATTATAAAAACTTCTAAGGGTAGTATTGACATTAAAAAAAATAAGTAAAGCAAATCTGTAGCAGCCACCTGGGGTGTGGCCTTTTGATGAAATACTAGCTAACTACAGTTGAAATGTATATTCTCAGAACAACTAGTCACCCCCAGGGTATAGAGTAAATAGATTACTCACACATACATGTCATACTGCCTGTGTAGAAATATGTTTATTACAGGCAGCATAAAATTATGAAAAGTAAATTCAGCCCTTTATTCAAATATCCCTCTGACAGAGATGTTCGCCTGGAAAGGTGCCCCTTGGTAAACCACTTATTTCTAATATGACGGCTTAACATGTGATCATTGCTTACAGTATGGAATGTTGATTGGAAGCCAGTAGCTGTGCTGTGCCATCAGGAAGTTGTAGATTTTTGGCATTATGTTTTTCCCCTGCAAAGATTGATAAGGAACAATGTCTTCCTGATTTAATAACTGTTAGAAACGGAAGTAATGAAATACCAACGTTCTTCCAGAGACTTTGTTTTTGGAAAACATACCGGGGCTGCTGTGGACGGCTTGATCATCTCAGCAGGGGGTATCCACTGAGTAGTTTTGTGCAAAATACTCCTAGTTAGGTTGCGCGACAAGGAGCTGCCTCTCCCCAGGACGTGGGGAATATCCTATTGTGACTGTGATTCCTGCCTACTTTTTTCAAATACGGGAGAATTCCTGTCTCTCCTGTTGATCTTTGTTAGTTTTGTATCTTTGTTGATGACATGGGGAGAAACCGGAGCTATTTCCTTGAAATGATATTGGAGGCGTGTTTTTAAATCCTAGGTGCTCATTTCAAGTTCCAAAACTGTTTGTTTTTAAGTTTGATAGTGGTGTTCTGAAGGCGTACTGGAGACCACCCTACTTGTGCTGGGGGTGGAGGGCGCTATCTTCTTTCTCTAGGTTTCACCATGGCAATGGGAATAGAATTTTCGGCTTTCTGAGCTCTTCTGTGTGTTCTTAAGTAAGCTTGCATAATACTGCTGGGGACAAAGCACTTGCCTGCCGAAAGCCAAGTGAATGAATAAATTTGGCCTCAGGATTTTTGAATTGCTATGAAAGAGTTTTTGTTTCTTGGCTTTTAAATTTTTTTTCAAATCACAGTTTAGAACATTTTTCTTCAGATGATATCCCTACCATCCAAAACGTGATGTACAACTCAAATAGACAATTTTAACACACAAAAGTTATAGGTATAACACTGGGTATCTGAGCAATGACTTCTAGAGTCTAGATAGTCTTTTTTTCTCTATGTTTTCTTATTTATTAAGATTGCACATCTACATAATTTTAAAATTAAAGATTTTAGAAATATACCTGTTCTATTTCAAACTTGTACTCCGAGACTTTTTTCTGTTCTTGTCTCCCTGCTCATTCACATCTCCCCAAAGTTAGCATAGTCTTTTAAGAATTTTTATTTTAAATTAAATCTCTCCTTTTAAACACTTACCTGGCATTTCATGCTGAACATTATCCAGCATGAGATTATTGTGTCTGGAACAAAAATAATAAACTCTCTGGAACCTGGCTTAGGGATCTTGCTATGCTATTGAATAGCATTGGACAATATTGAATTATTCTTTTTCTAGAAGAGATTGGGCCAAAGGAGCCGATAATAGAACAGATTGTTTTGAATTTTCTTTTCCTTCCCTCTCTACTTCCCTTCCTGTTTCCTCATGAACTCTTCCCTAACCAAGCAACAACTTTCAATACTGTTTTAATTCGGTGGCTCCTTGAAATGAAAAGAATTACTGTATATATTGAACTGTCTTGTCAAATTGTGGAAGGGAAGCATTTGAATTAGTAAGTCCAGCTTGGCCCAGAGACATATATGAGCCCTGAAAGCTGAAAAGAGGTAAGAACACGGTCAGCAGTCCCTCCCTTCTTAAAGACTTAAATGCCCACAGCTCAGTACATTTCGGTTTGAACTATGAAGTATTTATATATCAGGTCAGATGAACCAAGGAGCATGTCTTACAGGGATAACTCACTTAGGATTATGAAGCAAAAGCTATGTGGTCTCTAGAGCTAGGAGATTACGTCAAAGTCCTTACATATTTCTCAGATTTTACAGTATACTAAGCCCCTTTCCCAGTCTGGAGCAACAGCCTGCTACTATTTTCGCCATTGTAATGGCTCTTTACAAAACATTCAGGTTGCTTTGGATGGAACAAGTAAAACAAGTGAAAAGTTCTTGACTCAGGCCGGGCATGGTGGCACACGCTTGTAATCCCAGTACTTGGGAGGCAGAGACCAGAGGATCCGGGTTCGCGGCCAGCCTCAGCTACTTAGTGAGGCCCTCCGCAACTTCGTGAGACCTGGTTTCAAAATAAAGGATAAAAAATAGGGCCGGGGGTGTAGCTCGGAGATAGAAAGCCCCTGGGTTCAATGCCAGGTACCGCAAAAAAAAAAAAAAAGTTCTTGACTCTTATAGATGACAGGTTTGTCCAATTTAAAAAATGACAACAACAAAACCTCTTGTCATTTCCATTACTACTAATAAGATTTCTCTAAATAATGTTTCTAGTCATCCTGCTAGAAGCTCCAAACTGGATCTACTACCTTTTTTTTTTTTTGATGTTGACAGGCAGGTGTCATTTGTAACAGAGCACCAACTGCTATTGTCCACTTATATTTGAACTTGATTTTTATTTTTATTTATTTTATTTTATTGCTGGTGCTGTGGATTAAAACCAGGGGCATTCCATTTTCGAGCTACATCCCAAGACCTTTTTTTAAAAAATTTAAATTTTGAAACAAGGTCTCACTAAGTTGTTAAGACCGGTTTTGAACCTGCGATTCTCTTGTCTTAGCCTCCTAACTATTGGGATTACAGGCGTGTGCCACCACGCCTGGCTTTGATTTTATTTTTCAAGGACTCAAGTCAAAGCAGCTCAATCTGAGCACAGGGTTAAAGACAAAGAGTGTGTATTGTGTGGGGTACAAAACACAGAAAAGCACCGTATCAAAAATAGAATGAGTTCAAATTGTGAGAGAATGCATAATTTATTAAAGCATTTTAGTTTCTTGTAACGATAACTGGAAAGTCTCTGGATATTTCTAATGGGCTGTGTGCAAGCAGGAATCCTGCAAGATCTATATAAGCATCAAATGAATTGCACTTAATTAAAGTGCTTATACCAGGAACTTTGCTACATTGTTTATATTTTGAAAATGAAAAGATTTCTTCATTACTAAGGAATAATTCCCTGGCCTTCTGGTCTGAAAGTCTGGGGTAAGACTTTTGACTGTCAGTTAAGTTTAGTTTACAAGTTAGACTACCAAGATATTGTCATAAGTAATATAGCAATTTTAATTTATGTAGCTGATTTATGAATAAGTTTGTCTAAAACTCAGCTCTTTCTCAGCAGAATTGAATAATTTATTCAACACTTTTGACATTTTTAGGAATGTATGCGTATTACTTTTACTTATTTAATTTCCATTTTACTTTTATTTTATTTTATTTATGTATTTATTTTTTGCAATATTGGGGATTGAGCCCAGGGCCATTCTACCTCTGAGCTATACCCCAGCCCTATTTTTTATTCTTTGTTTTGAAACAGGGTCTCACGAAGTTGCGGAGGGCCTCACTAAGTAGCTGAGGCTGGCCACGAACCCGGATCCTCCGGTCTCGCCTCCCAAGTACTGGGATTACAAGTGTGCGCCACCACGCCCGGCTCCATTTTATTTTAAGAAGGGTTTGAGATAGCTGAGTATAAACATCCTTCTTTATTCTATGGCAGGTACAGAGATACTAAGTAGTCTGTGGCATCCAGTTCATTTCTTGTTTATTATGCAGAAGAAAAGCAAAGGGCTGAACCCTGCATCCCAGGCAGGCACTAGTCAGCTCTTGTTAGCTGGAGGAAGGTCCCTGCTTTTCCCCAGGAGAATCTACTACTGTTTATCTGACTCTGATTATTGGCTTTTTATATAGTCATTAATGACTAATTAAATACGCCAACTTTTGTAATATGTTCTTAAGGAAAATATCGTTAGGTCATCATTTAGTTTTTGCTAATAATCATGTGCCAAAGTAGATGTTCTATATACTTATGTATATGGTTGCTCACTTAATATTAAAGTGAACACCTTTCTAAACAACTGTTTATCATGTACTATAACATCACTTTCATAGCTCAGATCTTCTTCTCAATTACAAGAAAGTATCTTCTAAAACATTTCCAAGTCATTTTCCTCAGCCAATACCAAGTTTTGATGCCATGATGTAATACTTCCAGTTTTCAGTTTCTAAGCTGTTTGGCCCCTGCTTTATGTAGCATTTACCTGGAGAGGATCAAGAAAAGTTAGTGAAGGCATTTGTAGCTACAAGTATGGAAAATGGAAAATGCTGTAGGCAAATACCCTGATGAAGTTCATCAGACTGAACTTCATGGTGAGATATAGCCAGAATGTGGGGCACTTAGAGGGGCTTAGGCTGAAACAATCAGATTCTACTCTAGAAATTCTTTCTCAGGCAGAGGATCTACAACAGTATTGGAGAGACTAGGAAATCATTAACTACTTGGTCAGTATAGACCTGAATTAAAAGGAAAGAGGGGATCCACAGAATCCAACGAGGAAATTAATAACCTACAAAATCCAAATAAATACAATTGAAACATTGAAGGGTATTAGCTCAAAGCTTCATGTAGTTGCAAAATTTTGTTAATGGAAGCAAATTAAGAGATGACTTAGTCCAACAACCTGTGCTGCAAGACCACCTTGTGTAGAGGGAGTGGTCTTAAGATCCATGTGGATCCAAAATTGCCAGAGTTCCCCTGGTGTGTCGATGATAGTAGTGAGAAGTACCCTGGATCACTCTCAATCCCAGCCTTTACCTCTAGGCAGGTTTGGTGTTCACTCACTTGCGGTGGAGAATGTAGCCTCAAACGTTTTCTTGTCAGTGCAACCACACAATTGTTTGGAGCGATTCACTTGTTCCCATAAAGGGACTTAAAATTAAATGCACAGTGTTGAAAGTTATCCCAAAGATGTGCTTTGAAACTATATGAATATGGGAAAATTATTTAATACCATTGTTTTTGTGTGTCATACATTGTATGTTTTGACCTCTCGGATAATTATTTTCATCTATACATTAAAAAATTGAATTATTTCAGTTGGATTTTTGCTTTTGAGAGGTCTTACAATGAAGCTAAGACCCACTGTTTTGATGAAACTGCTATTACATTATATACACCAGTCAACTGTTTTGTCCTTAATACAGTTTTAACTTGGACCGATTTATTCTAGTTAAGCCATAAGTGTCAATGTAAACTTGTTTTGACTAAAGAATTTTATATCAAAAAAGAAAGTTATCCCATAACATTAAATGCTTTTATATTAATAAATCCAAATGTATGTAGCAACTTAAGTGTTTGAGAACCTGAATTAAGCACTGTGATTACATTTAAAGTAGACATTTAGCTATTTTATCCAGAATGCAAGTTTTAAGTTGAATTTTTTTAAATTTTTAATTGTATTTATTTTGGGTGCTGGAGATTGAACCCAGCCTCATGCATACTAAGTATATGTTGTACTAATAAGCTACATCCCCAGACCATTAAGTCAAAATCTTAATAAATTTATAAAATATATGGAACCATTTGAGATAACTTAATATCTACTATGGTTAGGCTTTAATTCATTATATTTATAAGAACTACTTATGAATTTGGAAGAGTTTGTACTGAAACAATTGAAGCAATCAAGAAAAATAAACAGTAAATTTACAAATATAGTTTAAAATGTTAAGGAGTTTGATTAAATGAATAAATGCCACCAATTGTTGATAAAAGATTACCTAAAATCAATTTGCTAATATTTGCTAAATTTCAAAAGAGAATTAAAAGATTTTATAAGTTGGATTTGGGAACTTTAAGAATATTTATTTTTTTAAAAATAACTTTTGGAAGCCGGGCGTGGTGGCGCATGCTTGTAATCCCAGTACTTTGGGAGGCGGAGACCGGAGGATCCGGGTTCGCGGCCAGCTTCAGCGCTCTCTCTCTCTCTCTCTCTCTCTCTCTCTCTTCCTGTCTCTCTCTCTCTCTCTTTCTCTCTCCCCCTGTCTTTCTCTCTCTCTCTCCACCTAGTGAGGCCCTCCACAACTTCGTGAGACCCGGTTTCAAAATAAAGTATAAAAAAATAGGGCTGGGGGTGTAGCGCGGAGGTAGAATGCCCCTGGGTTCAATCCCCAGTACCGCAAAAAAATAATAATAACTTTTGGGTAATCTTAACTGTGGGCAAAAACTCAGATCAATACTATTCTGACACAATTCTTCCTCAAATAGTATATGTTTTATCGAAAACAAAAAACATCCAACCATACAACCTTTTACATAACAGTCTCCAGCCCTGCCCAGGAAGCACTGTCTCTGTTTTCAAAGGCACAGGACTGAGCTGGACCAGGGAACAAAACTGCAATGTGGAGGCTCAGTGTCACGTCCCATTCATCCCGAACTCCGGGGAGCTCAGATACAATACGAAATAATAAATTAATGCGGCCACACCCACGAGGCCTCTTTAAGGTTACCCATTGCAAATATAGTTTGGACAAATTCCACCCTTTGCTTTAATAGGATGAGTCCCGCCATGAAGCCAGGTTTAGCTTAGGAAAGGGGTGTCTCTGCCCTCAAGCAACTCAGGACTAATCTTGCGTGTCCTTCATTAGTACTTTTACCACATGCCTTCTTTCACCCTGGAGCTCCCTAGAATTTATTCTTCCCCTCTCTCTCTGATGTGCCCTGTGAATGTTACCTTAATTTGCCACACCTGCTTATGTTATGAGGCAGATGTGCCTGGGAGCTTCTCTGGGTCTGTTCCTGTGTCAGCCTCTTAAAATTGGCAAGCGCGTTTACTGCCCCATCCCCCCAACCTGGATCCCTGCTCTAAAGTTATCTATTAGTGCCGGATGCAGGAGTCATGGTTTGCAGAGACAGCTCAGAAAATGTTTACATTGTCAAGGATTCGGGTGGAAGATAAGAATGTGAAGAGAGTAAATATTTTAGAGCACATGTACAAATCTGTTTCTCCAAGCGCAGCTCTCTGATTCATCAGGCTAATCGTTTAAATATTATCCCAAATGCTTGATCAAAATGAAATAAAAACAACAGTCAACTCTCAAAACGAAGCAGTTTTGTTCACATGTTGTGGGCAAAATGGTTTTCTGACCATTTAGGAAGCTAAATAAGTAAGATAAGTAAAAGACCGCTGACTTTGGCAAACGTTGCATACAGTTTTGGAAGGCTTGATGAATAGGGAATTAAAAATCTAAGAGATAAATGCAGAGTTGTGGTGGATAAAAACAATCTGTATTATATGATTTTCAAGTTGGACTGTCTATGTCCACACTCGCTCATATAAGACAAGGCAGGCAAATGTCCATATATGTGTGTTATTCCTTATCTTACACTTGCTGCAATTTTATTTTATTTTATTTTATTTTTGTGGTACCGGGGATTGAACCCAGGGGCGTTCTACCTCTGAGCTACACCCCCGGCCCTATATTTTATACTTTATTTTGAAACCGGGTCTCACGAAGTTGCGGAGGGCCTCACTAAGTAGCTGAGGCTGGTCGCGAACCTGGATCCTCTGGTCTCAGCCTCCCAAGTACTGGGATTACTAGCGTGCGCCACCACACCCGGCTGCTGCCATTTTATTTAAGCCCTTGCTTTTATATATTTTTTCATATCCAGCTCTCTTATAGGCTCTTATGGGTTAATCCTGCCAAAATTCTCCTCTGTTATTTCAAAGGACCTGTTAGAAAACTCGTCACAACACACTCAAATAGTTTTAATATGGAGGACGAAGCATCAGTTGAAGAGGCAAATATTGAATTTGTTGATTTTTTTTTTTGTACAAATACACATGGAGCACATCCTATGTCCCAGACACTGTACTGATTCACCAAATACTGCGATGAGTAAACATAGTCAAGATGTCGCCCTTAGAGTGTGGCCCAGGAGGCAGAGAGAGCACCAAAACAAAGATGGCACAACTTACTATTAAATAAGAAAAAGTGCAGAGAGCCATGAGACAGAGGAACCTAGTGAAGTCTTTGCTGAAAAAATAACACTGAAGTTTGGTTCCCAAACTTTGCTGTGCAATGAAATCGCCTAGGATATTTTAAAATACACGGGTGCCTGGCTCCTACCTCTTGTTCTTACTAAATTTGTATGGGGTGTGACCTGGGCAGGAGGACTTTTAGAAGTTCGCTGATTCTAATATGCAGCAAAGTTTGAGAGATTCAGATTGAGGCCTGAAGAATGAGTGAAAATTGACCTGGTGGAGAATGCTGGGGGGATGTCAGAGCCCCCTTGAGGCTGGAAGACTGTGCACTCAAGGGACTGAAAGAGGTTTGCTCATTTGTTGGATCCCGGTGAAAAGGCTATTGCTCACCAACCTAAGCCAGTTTGGTCATGTGCAAGCAAGATTACTTTCATTACTGCAACTAAAAAGTTTACAAAGCAGATAAGAGAAAGCCACTCCATTATCACCCTATCATCCAATGGCTACTAGGTTATAAAACATGTACATTTCAGAAAAAATTCTCCCACACACTTACTTAATATTCAGCCTTTAGCAAAGCAGACATAAAACGGTTCATGCTATCTGCTCTTCAAGGTCTCAGCTCTCAGTACTTCTAGGTATGCTGAACTTGCCTTGTGTGAAAAGTTTACTTGAGGCAAAAACAGCAGCATTTCCCAGGCAGGATTCCAGGCCTTCTACTTGGCATCGTAAATCAGAAACCATCCTAAACCAATGGCTGGGCACAGATCCAGCGAGGGATCCAGCCCCGGGCACCATTTTTCTAAGTGGTACAGGACCCAGGCCTGGCTGGATTCTTACACCCTCCTGCAGTGGTGGGGTATGTCTAGCATATTTTTAATCGTGCACATACTTTGCATATCTTAAATGCCACCTAATGAGACCCTATTATTAACACCCATCATGCCAGTTAACAAAACACTACTTCCACCAGTAAAAACCCACTGTTGACATTTATTTGCTATTGGCAAAGTTTCTGCTCTTGATGGATATACAGATAATAGAAGGACTTGTAGCAGCTGCCTCTGGAGCAAGGCTCTTTCAGATTGAATGCTACCTTGCCACCTTGCCTGACGTTCTTCACAGCCTGTTAGCTCTTTGACTCCTGGCATGAACGTTTAACCAACTGGTATATATGCACAGCATCACACTGGTTATACTGAAGTAATTTAAAGTAAATTGCAGGCTTGGAAACAGAGAAGTAATGGCCATCACTGAGCCTGGAAAGATTGGAAAGGAGACAAGAATAAAATTCTTCTTGGTTGAGAAAACTGACACTGATTAACTTCCCTTCTTGCCTATTTAAAGAAGAGCACAAAGAAATAGAGGAGGACAGGTATAGCCCCCTGAGTGTCCCCTTTTCTAAACCATCAAATGCCCTGTGAGTGACTTGAATTGCCACTTGACAAAAGCTTTGCTTCTCCCACACCTCCTATGATGTATATTGATCCCTATTTTCCCTTACTTGTCAATATCTGGAGATTTAAATAGTCAGAAAACCTCTGATGCGATTATTAAATTATCTTGCTGTCTCTTAGGGTCTTTGCATATACTGCAGAGGGAATTCCTTCCAGGAATCTTTGCTCTTTTTTTTTTTTTCTTTCTTTCAGTAATGAGGTTCCATCTTTGATCAAGAGGAAATCAAAGTAAGGATTTGAGTGCTGAGGGAGTCAGAGCCCTCACCTCTAGCACACTACTTTCCCACAGCCAGTTCAAAAGAGAAGGCAGGGATTTTGAAATCTGTGTTTGATTTCTTTTTGATACTGCTCGATTATGCAGCTCTGGCTGCTGGTGAGGCCTTTGTGTTGTTCTCAATAGCAGGGATATTTATGATGCCTTCACCCATCCCAGCCACTCTCCTGCCTTTGTTGCAGAGGATCCTTTGGCCTTTGTTGCACATCAGTTTTAGGGCTGCTTTTTGTGAGTCAGCATTCTGTAAGCTCGTTTGTATTCCAGATGGAGCCTCTAATCATGGTCTATATCTGTACTGTCAATAGAAATATAGTATGAGCCACATATGTCAAGTTTTCTAGCTGCAATATTTAAAAAAAGAAAAAAAACACATAAAGCTAACTTTAATAGCATATTTTGGAATAACTCAATATATCCCAAATATTGTCATTTCAGCATGTAATCAGTATAACAGTGACTAATGAGGCATTTTTGCATTCTTTTTTTTCTGTATGCAGTCTTGTAATTTTACTTTCAACAACATTTCAACTTGAAACAGCCACATTCTGGGTGTTCAACAGCCAATGTGTTTAGTGGCTACCATATTACACAGTGGAAGTCTGTTTACTAGCACGAAGAAACCCGTTATCTAAATAATCCATTATCTGCGGAGTTTAGCATTTGGGTTGATTTTGTAAAGCAATATCATCCCCTATCTTCCCAGTGGTTCTCAGGACCACTGGTACCCATTTTCAAGATGACAGGGTGAAGGGCATTACTGGAGGGGACATAACCCTAAAGTCTTTAGTTCCACACCCTCACCATTTTTGTTAATTTACAGTGTTATAAAAATGACAGAAATAGATAGATGGCCTATAGTAGAACAGTATTAGCAAGCCGCAGAAGCTATGAAAATTATTAAGCAGTAGATTTCATGATACTTTTGTGAAACCTAAATTTTAAAAACTTTCAAAAGGAAAAGCCTATGCATGGCCATCGTCAAAAAGCTCATAGATGAGCTGGGCGTGGTGGCACACGCTTATAATCCCAGTACTTGGGAGGCGGAGACCGGAGGATCCAGGTTCGCAGCCAGCCTCAGCTACTTAGTGAGGCCCTCCGCAACTTCGTGAGACCCGGTTTCAAAATAAAGGATAAAAAATAGGGCCGGGAGTGTAGCTCGGAGGTAGAATGCCCCCGGATTCAATCCCCGGTGCCGCAAAAAACAAAAAAAAAGCCACGCGTGGTGGCGCACACTTGTAATCCCAGTACTTTGGGAGGCGGAGACTGGAGGATCCGGGTTCAAGG
>PVJS01020173.1:0-32903 GCA_004027185.1 Glis glis | reverse complement strand
CCCGGCCCTATTTTTTTTTTTATACTTTATTTTGAAACCGGGTCTCATGAAGTTGCGGAGGGCCTCACTAAGTAGAGAAAGAGAGAGAGAGAGAGAGAGAGAGAGAGAGAGAGCTGAGGCTGGCCGCGAACCCAGATCCTTCGGTCTCCGCCTCCCAAAGTACTTGGGATTACAAGCGTGCGCCACCACGCCCGGCTTGTTCACACTATTTTAACTTTATAGTTTTGAAAAGTTTTAGAAAAATTAGGGGAAGGTCTAGAAGTATAACTCAGTGCTAGAATGGTTTTCTAGTATGTGCATGACACTGGTATCTACCCTAGCACTGCAATAAATAGTTAAGTAAATAAATATTGGGGCAAATTTGAGAAGACTTGATGCTTTACCAGATATGTGATTGGATTTTAGCACTGATGGGTATGAAACTCAGGACTTGGCTCACGCTAGGCACCTGCTCTTCCACTGAGCTATACCTTTAGTCCCAGCCTTTTTTTTTTCCTCTCTGTTTTTTGGTGGTGCTAGGGATTGAACCCAGGGGCATTCTACCTCCGAGCTACACCCCCATACCTATTTTATTTTATTTTATTTACTTTTTTATTTTTTTGGCACTGGGGATTGAACCCCAGGGGGCATTCTACCTTTGAGCTACACCCCCAGCCCTATTTTATTTTTATTTTGAAACAGGGTCTCGCTAGGTTGATGAGAGTCTTAACTACTTGCTAAGTCTGTCCTCAAATCTGCAATTCTCCTGTCGCATCCTCCCAAGTACTGAGATTTACAGGCGTGCGCCACCACGTCTGGCTTCCTGGCCCTATTTTATTTTTATTTTGGGACAGGGTCTCACTAGGTTAATGAAAGTCTCACTGCTTGCTGAGGCTGTCCCCAAACCTGCCCTCCTCCTATCTCAGCCTCCCAAGTACTGGGATTATAGGTCTGTGCCGCTGTGCTTTGTTTAGTCCTTTGTTCTTAATCTCAGACCTATGACTAGAACATAGTGCTTAGAGGATGAGATGTACAAGATTTTATTCATTTATTACTTAAGTGTTTCATGTTAATTATCTCATTTAATGCTTATTTATTTTATTTTGGTATTGGGGATTGAATCCAGAGGCATTCTACCTCCGAACTACACCCCCAGCCCTATTTTATTTTTATTTTGAAACAGGGTCTTGCTAGGTTGATGAGAGTCTCACTACGTGCTGAGACTATTCTTGAACCTGAGATCCTCCTGCCTCAGCCTCCCAAGTACTGGGATTACAGGTGTGTGCCACCACGCCTGGCTTTAATGCTTATTAATTTAATTTTTTTTTGTAGTACTGGGGATTGGAAACAGGCATTTTACCACTGAGATACACCCCCAGCCCTATTTTATTTTTTATTTTGAAGTAGTGTCTCACTGAGTTGCAGAGGGCCTCACTATATGTTGCTGAGGCTGGCCACAAACTTGCCATTCTCCTATCTCAGCCTCCCAAGTACTGGGATTATAGGTCTTTGCCACCATGCCTGACTTTAAAATTTTTTTTTGTGTGTGTGTGGTACAGGGTATTGAACCCCCTGGGCATTCTACCTCAGTGCTATACCCCCAGCCCTATTTTATTTTTATTTTGATATAGGGCCTCGCTAAGGTTGAGGAGAGTCTCCCTAAATTGCTAAGGCTGTCCTTGAACCTGCACTCCTCCTGTCTCAGCCTCCCAAGTACTGGGATTACAGGTGTGGGCCACCACGCCTGGTTTAGGCCCCACCTCTTAAAGGTTCTACCACCCCAGCACTGGCACACTGGAGGGGGACCACGCCTCCATCTAGTTCCACATGAATCTTTGGGGGACAGACCATGTCCGAGTCATAGCAGCTCTGAATTTCCTGCTAAAGAATTGAGACTCTTTTCTCAAGTTCTTTTACAGTCCCTACTGGGACTCCTTGGACTTATTTTGGTTGGTTCCTCGTGCTGCTACTTTTACAAATTACAGTTTGTAGAACTGATTAGGTAACCTTGTTTATTTAATGTGAGTTTGTGCCTTTTTGTCTCAATTTTCTAATACAGGTATATTGGGGGAAAAGCAGTCTAATAAAATCCTAGACAGAGAAAAATAATAATTTAGACTCTATTATTTGTTGTTTTATTATTCAGAGGGTGGTCCCAGATGACCAGGAGATCACCTGAGGGAAACTTGATAGAATTGCAGACTTGGGTCTGATTGGGCATTCTTACAGCCACCATGCTCAGTCTCCAGCTACCTCTACCACATTTTAACAAAATCTGTAGATAATTTGTTGCAGATTCAGGTTTGAGTGTTTGAGAACTGGTCTCCACAGCAGTGTTGATGCTTTTTTATTTATTTATTTTTGTGGTACCAGGGATTGAACCCAGGGGCATTCTACCTCTGAGCTACATCCCCAGCCCTATTTTTTATTCTTTATTTTGAAACAGGGTCTCACTAGGTTGTGGAGGGTCTCACTAAGTAGCTGAGACTGGCCTTGAACCTGTGATCCTCCTGTTTCAGCCTCCCAAGTACTGTGATTACAAGCGTGTGCCACCACGCACGGCTCCGATTTTTTTTTTTATTTTGAAACGGGTCTCACTAGGTTGCTGAGTCTCCCAAGTACTTGCTGAGGCTGCCCTCGAACCTTAGATCCTCCTGTCTCAGCCTCCCAAGTACTGGGATTACAGGTATGCGCCACTACTCCTGGCTTTTACTTCTCATTTTTATTTTTTATTTTTTGCGGTACTGGGGATTGAACCCAGGGGCATTCTGTCTCCGAGCTACACCCCCAGCCCTATTTTTTATCCTTTATTTTGAAACAGGGTCTCACTAAGTTGTGCAGGGCGTTACTAAGTAGCTGAGGCTGGCCACAAACCCAGATCCTCCAATCTTAGCCTCCCAAGTACTGGGATTACACGTATGCGCCACCATGCCCGGCTTATTTTTCATTTTTAAATAGGGTTTCATTGTGTTACTGTGCACTGGCCTTGAACCTGCGATCCTCTTGTCTCAGCCTCCCAAGTACTGGGATTACAGGCATTAGCTGCTGTGGTGGGCTCTGACTGATTTTTTTTTTTTTTAATAGTTTTGCTATATTACCCAGTGTGGCCAATTCCTGGGCTCAAGTGATGTTCCTGCCGTAGCATCCCAAGTAGCCAGGACTAGAGAGATGCGCCACTGCACCTAGCTCAGTACTGTTGTTTTTCTATCTTTGGTAGTGCTGAGATTAAATAATCTTTTTTTTTTTTTTTTTTTGCTGTACCGGGGATTGAACCCAGGGGTGTTCTACCTCCGAGCTACACCCCCGGCCCTATTTTTATACTTTATTTTGAAACCGGGTCTCACAAAGTTGCAGAGGGCCTCACTAAGTAGCTGAGGCTGGCCACGAACCCGGATCCTCCGGTCTCAGCCTCCCAAGTACTGGGATTACAAACGTGCGCCACCACGCCCGGCGTGAGATTAAATAATCTTGAGTGTAGTTCTGGGTTCCTAATCAACATCAACAGTACTAATTTTTCAATCTATGTTTAGAATTTAACAATTGCTAAGTAAGCTTTGGTAATGCATCTAAAGGTGAAGATAATATGTAGTTGATGACATAGTAACAGCTCTTTGCATTATTCTTGTCAGTTGAGGTGAGGTGTATTAAATGTTGGTATATGATGCAGTTATTTTACATTTTCTGCATTTAAGAGTCTATTTTGATAATACTTAGTAGAGAAATGCATTGTGTTGAGACCTCTTTGGAATATGAAAGTCAGTAAATTTGTATTATCTTTCTTATAGATATTGAAGCACAGATTCGAGAAATTCAAGGCAAGAAGGCAGCTCTTGATGAAGCTCAAGGAGTGGGCCTTGATTCTACAGGTTATTATGACCAGGAAATTTATGGTGGAAGTGATAGCAGATTTGCTGGATATGTGACATCAATTGCTGCAACAGAACTTGAAGATGTAAGTAACAGATTGTACAAGAGGCAAAGATTGATGTGTGTGTGTGTGTGTGTGTGGTACTGGGGATTGAACCCAGGGGCATTCTACCTCTGCGCTATAGCCCACCCCTTTTTTTGTTTTGAAACAGGATCTTAATAGGTCATTCAGAGTCTCATGAAGTTGCTGAGGCTGGTCTTGAACCTGTGATCCCCGTCTCAGGGGGATCCCAAGTACTGGGATTACAGGCATGCACCACCAGGCTCAGCTTGGTTTTTGTTTTTGAGAGAAAGGAAGAAATATAAAGGAATTTTCTGTTTTGAGTTGCCTGAATTAGTCTGGAGATATTTTTGGAATTGGGTGATCTTTTAGAAAATGAAACTATTGAATGTGTTACCTTGCTAAGGTTCAGAAACTTCCCTGAAAGTACTCAGCTCTGAATATTTATGTTGAATACTAGTTTATTTAGCAAAAGCACCCGTAAATCATTACTTTTGTAACGCAAATCCCTACTGTGACTTAGTGCTCTATCTAGAGTACCCACTGTAAGAACTGATTGGATTATAAACAGCCATCTGTTTGACTTGATTTCTGACTTGTACTTGATGCTGTTTGTTTTCCTCCTTGGCTTGCTCCCCGCCATTTTTGGCCACTAGGGATTGAATCCAGAGGTGTTCTATCCCTGAGCTACACCTCCTGTCACCCATCCTTTTTTGGGGGTGTCCTAAGAATTGAACTCAGGGGCCATGAACCCAGGGGCCTTCTGCTTCTGAGCTACACCCCAGCCCAGCTTCCCCTTGGCCTCCTATTGTGAATGGAATTTTCCTCATTACTGATACAAATTTGTTGTATCTATTGCAGTTATTATGAAATATACTCTCAACAATTTTTATTTGTTTTTGGTACTGGGGATTGAACCCAGGGGCATTCTACCTCTGGGCTACACTCCCCCAGCCCAATTTTATTTTTATTTTTGAAACAGGGTCTCGCCAGGTTGATGAAAGTCCCACTACTTGTTGAGGCTGTCCTCGAACCTGCGATCCTCCTGTCTTAGCCTCCCAAGTACTGGGATTACAAGGGTGTACCACCAGGCCCCGCTAACAATTTTTAAATAATATTACATGTAAAAAAACAAAACAAAAAAGAAGCCTGGTGTGGTGGCACATGCTTGTAATCCCAGTACTTGGAAGGCTGAGACAGGAGGATCACAGGTTCGAAGCCAACCTCGGCAACTTAGCAAGGCTCTCTGCAAGTTAGACCCTGTTTTCAAATAAGAAATAAAATTGGGCTGGGGATATAACTTGGAGGTAGAATGCCTCTGGGTTCAATCCTCAATACCAAAAAAAAGAAAAGAAAAAATATATTTCATGTAGCTTATATTTTATGTGACCATCTCAAACATCCAAGTTTGGTGAAAATTCTAACCACTTTTTGTGTGATTCAGTAACAGATAAACTTACATATATAGATTATCAAACTGGTTATTTTTTATGAAATTCAAGTCACATTTTACTTTCTAGTTGGAGCTTTTTTTTTCCCCTTGAGAAATTTAAAAGCTCCAAAGGTGAAATTTCTGGAAGCCAATCAGAGACTATAGTTCTGAGTTCTCATACTGTAATGGTAAAAGACAGTGATGGCTATATGTTTCAGTAGCTAAGAGGGAAGATGTCATTTCATTTTAAATAAAATGAATGAGAGGTTAAGATCTTTAGAATTGTTCATTGTACTTTTCGTACTAGAAAAGTAATATATAACATCGTTCTGTTTAATCATACTTAAATGTAGGGAAGCAAATACATTTAAAATGAATTACTTTTACTTGTTTCTGTGGTTAAAAACATTAGTGAAAAACCCAAGGAAACCAAACCAGAGAGTTCAAAATAAGCTGTTTGTAGTTGCCAGATTTGAAAATTTTTATTATGCTAATTTTTAAGTTCTAACTTTTTGTGTGTTGTGTCATTGCAGGATGACGATGACTACTCATCATCTACAAGTTTGCTTGGTCAGAAGAAGCCAGGATATCATGCCCCTGTGGCATTGCTTAATGATATACCACAGTCAACAGAACAGGTGACTTAAAAACCATAGTTTATTCATTTAAAAAAAGAATGTCCTGAGTTTCCATACATTTTAGGAATTCTTATGTTTTGAGTAGAGTTAAATTAGAAATAGTACTTAATTTTGTAGAAGTAATCGTTTTGTGAAACACTATACTGTGGAAAAGTAGATATGTGTACTGTCTCATTTCTATATGCCTTGTTTTTTCATATTAATATCCATAATATGATAGAGTATTTCTTTTATGAGTAGTAGAGATGTATTAAACCCTCATATGTGTATTATAGTGCTCTGATTTTTGTTTTTATTTGGCTTGATTATTTAGTAAAGTTGGTATTAAATGAGATATACCTCTTTTCAGTATGACCCCTTTGCTGAGCACCGACCTCCGAAGATTGCAGACCGAGAAGATGAATACAAAAAGCACAGGCGTACCATGATAATTTCCCCAGAGCGTCTTGATCCTTTTGCAGATGGTAATTCTTTCCCACTTTTCTATAAGTATTCAGAAATTTATTTGTATGAAGTTGTCTTTAGCCCTTTGATTTTTTTTGGCATGCTTATGAATTTGCTTTTCTTTTTAAAAATCCCCCTTATAATAGATTTGTATAGATTTGGTTGAAGTCACAGATGCCATATTCTTCATCTTTATAATGCAAGTTTTCTTTCCAGGTAGAAGGACAAGAAAATAATGAGCCAATGCCATAGAAACGCAAAGGGTTAAAGGTTTTTCTTTTACTTTTGTTTTGGGTACTCTTTCTATACTTTGGACAAATGTGTTTTTCTGTTCAAAATACTTTCAAATTATTGAAAGTTTTCATTCCAAATTTTAGAGTTTTAGGATTGTAACTTTTGAGAAACTATTTCTCACACTAGAGCTCCCCCCATATTGTTCTAAATATAGCTTAGTAAATGCACCTACTTTGCTCTAAGCATACTTAAAGTTAAAACAAAAGTATGTATACAAAGACTTTGATATTTTTAATAGTTGGAGTCTGTTTTGCTAATTTTAGTGTGCAAGTCAGCACAAGGGGTATAGTGAGCCTGATGGAAGCTTTCCTCAGGTGAGTGAGTTTCACGATCAAAATTAGGTGCCTGTTTCTTAAAATTAGATTCTGCTGCAGGTTTACAAATTAGATTTTCAGCCTGCATGAATTAGTAGGGATATTCTTTTTTTTTTACTTGCATAATTGTAATTGATTTAAACATGTATGTCAGAATTCACAGGCCCATACTAACTGTCCTTAATTTCTTTCCTACAGCAGTACTGCTATATGCCAGTCCTGTCTGCATTCTTAAGGGTGCAGTTCAACACATCCTCTCTAGATTATGGTGAAAAAGTATTCCAAAGGAAGTCTTATCAGAATTAGTGTCAGAAAGAATGACACTGCCAATTGGGCATGATCTTCAGCATAGGAAATGTCTTAGAATTTTATTATTTTTTTCCTAAATTATGATGCTATACTACTTGTATAGCTAATTATCACATTTCTAAAGCATAGTGTGCCTCTGTGAATCTTGTTATATATACTGTTTGGGCTTCTTTAAGATATTTTGAAGTTTGAAAAACAAATACTGAAACTTTAACCAAGAGACTAACACATCTCTTTGTATACCACTTTTCTTCTTTGTGCATTATAACCGGTAGAAGTAATATAATAAATTAAGTAATACGTTTCCAGTTGTAATTTATACTTTCTAAGAAATACATATATGTTTCTGGGTCAACAAAACTTTTTTTTTTAAAAAAAAGCACGAAGCCCTTTTTAGTAATGTGACATCAGAATAAGATTATAGGTATATTTTAAAAATCAGATTTTCTAAACTACAACTGTTTTAGAACACTGTATAAAGAACTTGTCTAGTCATAGTTATTTGTAGTCAGGATTTTAACAGCTTGGAACAGGTAATGTTTTGAATATAAATATCTTTCCAAAGTGTTACTAATGGTAAAGAGATAATTTTCTAGGCTTCTATTCTGCTGCTTGAAGTCAGAACTGCTGATGGAGACAAAGGCACGAAAGTGTACGTATTCCGGATTAGCAACCCAGGAACCCATCACTTCTGAAGACTAAACTGTGCTGTCATTTTGTTTTTATATGCATTAAAATATTTGTTTTAAACTGCTGTAGATATGTTTGTGTTCAAACAGGTTAAATTGATCAGCAAACTCAATAAAAGTAAGATGTATAATTATTAAAGTTTTTTATCAAAAAATAAATTAAATTGATTATGGACAAACATAATGTTAGTGCAGGGCAGATAAATCAGTTTAACCTAATTATCCTTTATTTATTGTACTCTTGTCCTGTTGCTGTTCTTTTCTGCAGGAGGGAAGACCCCCGATCCCAAAATGAATGCTAGGACTTACATGGATGTAATGCGAGAACAGCATTTGACTAAAGAAGAGGTATGTGAACCTGCCTCATTTGCTTTTCTTTTCTGTGGTACTAAGGATTGAATCCAGAGGCATTATACCTCTGAGCTAGACCCCAGTCCTATTTTATTTTATTTTGAAACAGGGCCTCACTAAGTTGCAGAGGGCCTCACTAAGTTGCTGAGTGAGGCTGGCTGTGAACCTGGGGTCCTCCTGTCTCAGCCTCCCAAGTACTAGGATTACAGGTGTGCTCCACCATGTCTCGTCCCTGCCTCATGTTTATTTTATTTATTTAGTTTTTGATACTGAGGATTGAACCCAGGGGCATTCTAGCCCCGAGCTACACCCTGGCCCTATTTTATTTTTACTTTGAAACGGACTTGCTAGGTTGACAGCTTGTTGAGGCTGTCCTCGAACCTGGGATCCTCCTGTTTCAGCCTCTCAAATACTGAGATTACAGGCATGTGCCACCATACCTGGCACTGCCTCATATATTAATGGTTGTGAAAGAATATAAAGTTGAGGTTGAGAGATTTTAATCTTTCTTTCTTTTTTTTTTTGTGGTACCGGGGATTGAACCCAGGGGCGTTCTACCTCCGCGCTACACCCCTGGCCCTATTTTTTATACTTTATTTTGAAACCGGGTCTCACGAAGTTGCAGAGGGCCTCACTAAGTAGCTGAGGCTGGCTGCAAACCCGGATCTTCTGGTCTCAGCCTCCCAAGTACTGGGATTACAAGCGTGCGGCACCACGCCCAGCATTAATCTTTCTTTTTTTGCTATTTGTTACACACAGAATTTTGTGTGTGTCCTACTGGGGATTGAACCCAGTGGCATTCTACCTCTGAGCTCCCCCCCAGCCCTATATTTTATTCTTTATTTTTGAAACAGGGCCTCACTAAGTTTGCAGAGTGCTGCACTAAGTAGGTGAGGCTGGCCACGAACCTAAGATCCTTCTGTCTCAGCCTCCCAAGTACTGGGATTACAAGTGTGCGTCACCACACCTGGCTATTTTTAATTTTTTTGGTACTGGGGATTCAATCCAGGAGCATTCTACCTTTGAGCTACACCCTCAGCCCTATTTTATTTTATTTATTATTATTATTATTGTTGTTTTATGGTACTGGGGATAGAACTCTGGGGCATTCTACCTCCAAGTTTCACCCACAGCCGTATTTTATTTATTTATTTATTTATTTATTTATTTATTTTTATTTATTTTTGTGGTACTAGGGATGGAACCCCAGGGGCATTCTACCTCCGAGCTACACCCCCAGCCCTATTTTTTTATTCTTTTATTTGGAAACGGGGTCTCACTAAGTTGCAGAGGGCCTCACTAAGTAGCTGAGGCTGGCCACGAACCCTGATCCTCCTGTCTCAGCCTCCCAAGTACTGGGATTACAAGTGTACGCCATCACGCCTGGCTCATATTTTATTTTTTAATTTGAAACAGGGTCTCACTAAGTTGCAGGGAGCCTCACTAAGTTGTTGAGGCTGACTGCGAACTTGCAATTCTCCTGTCCAACCCTCCCAAGTACTGGGATTATAGGCGGGCATCACTACACCTGACTCATGAAAGCAGTTTAAATAAATGTTCTCTGCTTTTTCAAAAATTTTCAGAGAGAAATTAGGCAACAACTAGCAGAAAAAGCTAAAGCTGGAGAGCTAAAAGTCGTCAATGGAGCAGCAGCATCCCAGCCTCCCTCAAAACGAAAACGGCGTTGGGATCAAACAGCTGATCAGACTCCTGGTGCCACTCCCAAAAAGCTGTCAAGTTGGGATCAGGCAGAGGTAATTGCCTTTTATTTTTTTTTTATTACTTTTAAGTTTTTCTCAATTGTGGTGTGTATTAACTCCCATACAAGATAACCAGTGACTGGGTAGCTTAAAACACAAAAATTTATTTTCTCACAGTTATGGAGTCTTGAAGTCCAAGATCAGAGTGCTAGCATGGTTGGTGTATGGTAAGATGGTCATTTTCTCTGTGTCCGAATATGTCCTTTTCTGTATCTCATCCCTTTTTTTTTGGTACTGAGGATTGACCTCAGGGGCATTTTACCTCTGAGCTATACCCCCAGCCATATTTATTTTTATTTTGAAACAGGGTCTCACTAGGTCGATGGGAGTCTCACTACTTGCTGAAGCTGTCCTCGAACCAACGATCCTCCTGTCTCAGCCTTCCAAGTACTGGGACTACAAGTGTGGGCCACCATGCCTGTCTCTCTGTCTCTTCTTACAAGGTCACTAGTCCTGTTGGATTATGACCCCACGCTTATGAGCTCATTTAACATTAAACATCTCCCAAAGGCCCAGTCTAAAGTGACATCGGGGATTAGAACTTCAACACATTTGAGGAATGGGAACAGAGTTCATATGGGGTTAAGGAATGTTCCACTTAGAATATTAATTATAAACGTTATACTGTGGAGGTTGAGTACAACATAGTGGTCTTCCTTATTTTCTAGGTGGATAATGTATTCCTCATCACAGGTGGCAAATAGGTAGTACTACCACATTTACTTCCCTTGGTTAGCTCATTCTCCTAGAGGAATCTAAAAATACATGCAACATGCCGGGCGTGGTGGCGCATGCTTGTAATCCCAGTACTTGGGAGGCTGAGACAGGAGGATCTCGGGTTCGTGGCCAGCTTCAACTACTTAGTGAGGCCCTGTTTCAAAATAAAGAATAAAAAATAGGGCTGGGGGTGTAGCTCCGAGGTAGAATGCCCCTGAGTTCAATCCTCAGTATCACACACACAAAAAAACAACATAAAATTTGCCATTTTAACCATTTGGTGGATTTATTTATTTATTTATTTATTTATTTACGGTACTGGGGATGGAACCCAGGGGCATTCTTCCTCTGAGCTATACCCCCAGCCCCATTTTATCTTTATTTTGAAACGGGTCTCATTAAGTTGTGGAGGACCTCACTAAGTTGCTGAGGCTGGCCCTGAACCTGAGGTTCTCCTAGCTCAGCCTCTCAAGTACTGGGATTACAAGTGTGTGCCACCACACCCAGGTGGTGGCATTATTTATACTGTGAACCATGATGATTGTGTAGTCATCAGTCAACCACTATTTGTTTCCAAAATTTTTCACCACCCCAAACAGAATCTCTGTAATCATTAAGCAATAACATTCTGTTCTCCCATGACAAGGACTTCTCTATCCATTGTCAAATCTGTAGTATCTCCTTATCTTCAGTTTTAGTTGATGCCTGCCTTTTTTCGTGTGTGTGTGGTGCTGGGGATTGAACTCATAGGTGTTCAACTTCCAACCTACATCCTCGGTCCTTTTTATTTATTTATTTTTTTATTTGGAAACAGGGTCTTGCTAAGTTACTGAGAGCCTTGCTAAGTTGCTAAGGCTGGCTTTGAACCTGTGATCCTCTTGTTTCAGCCTCCCAAGTACTGGAATTACAGGTGTGCTTCCCCATGCCCAGCTTTTGCTTCCTATTTTACCCACAAAATAGAAACAGGCAAAACCTCTCCAGCTTCCAACCATGAAATCTACCAGTATGCCTATATCTGTTCTTATCTACTCTGGTTTTTCTCCTTTTACAATATGATCTGTTAATGCAACTTGACCATCAGCTAACCATTCTGTTAAGGCACCATTTTCCATCCCCTCTTGTTACTCAAAGACACTTACATAATATCATGTCTTTTCTCCATACTAGGTTATTATTATCAGCAAACATATTGTAGGTTTCTTTGTCTCCATTTTTGGCTATCGTGAATAATGCTACTTATGAACATTTATGAGTTTTTGTGAAGTAAACATGCCTTTTTCAAGAACAAACTGTTCATTCATGAGTGGTGGACATTGGGTTGTTTCTATTTTGGGCTGTTATGAATAATGCTACTATGAACTTGGGTTCTTTGTCTTCAAAAAAATCTGAGCCAGGCGTGGTGGCGCACGCTTGTAATCCCAGTACTTGGGAGGCTGAGATTGGAGGATCTGGGTTCATGGCTAGCCTCAGCTACTTAGTGAGGTTCTCCGCACTTTAGCGAGACCCTGTTTCAAAATAAAGAATAAAAAATAGGGCTGGGGGTGTAGCTTGGAGGCAGAATGCCCCTGGATTCAATCCCCGGTACCACCAAAAAAAAAAAAAAAATCTGCAGAAAACCATTCTTTGACTCTTACATCCTTTTCTAGCTACTATCCCATTTCTGTCTTTTTTTTTATTTTTTTTGTAGTAGGGATTGAACCCAGAGGCATTCTGCTTCTGAGCTACATCCTCAGTCCCCCTTTTACGGGAGGGGTACTGGGAATAGAACCAGGGGCATTCTGCTTCCAAGCTACACCCTCAGCTACACCCCCCCTTTGTGGTACTGGAGATCAATCCCAGGGCTATTCTACCTCTGAGCTATATTGTAACCCTATTTTATTTTTTATTTGGAAACAGGGTCCCACTAAGTTGCCAAGAGCCTCACTAAATTGCTGAGGCTGGTCTTGAAACTGAGATCCTCCTGTCTTAGCCAAGTACTGGGATTACAGGTGTGCACCACAAATGTGGTCCTTATATATTTATTTATTTATTTATTTTTTATTTGTGGTACTGGGGATTGAACCCAGGGACATTTTACTTCTGAGCTATACCTCCAGCCCTATTTTTTAATTCTTTATTTTGAAACAGGGTCTCACTAAATTGCGGAGAGCCTTACAAAGTAGCTGAGGCTGGCTGCAAACCTGAGATCCTCTTGTCTCAGCCTCCCAAGTACTGGGATTGCAAGTGTGGGCCACCACGCCTGGCTCTGGCTTGAATTATTATTATTATTATTTTTTTTTTTTGCGGTACCGGGGATTGAACCCAGGGGTGTTCTACCTCTGAGCTACACCCCTGGCCCTATTTCTTTTTATATACTTTATTTTGAAACCGGGTCTCACGAAGTTGCGGAGGGCCTCACTAAGTAGCTGAGGCTGGCTGCGAACCCGGATCCTCCGGTCTCCGCCTCCCAAGTACTGGGATTACAGGTGTGCGCCACCATGCCTGGTTTGAATTATTTTAACATTTACATTCACTACCTAGAATTTCATTTCTCTCTTTACATATCATCTATATAGGACAATTCCCAAATTTATAAATTTGTCCCTACTGTTCTATTCCTTAGACTTGTATATTTGTCTAACTTTACACACTTATTTGGATTTTTTTAAACTTTTTTGTGGCACCCGGGATTGAACCCAGGGGCATTCTTCCTCTGAGCTATACCCTCAGTCCTATTTTATTTTTACTTGGAAATAGGGTCTCACTAAGTTGTGGGGGACCTCATAAGGTTGCTGAGGCTAGTCTTGAACTTGTGGTCCTCCTGTCTCAACCTCCCAAGTACTAGTATAACAGGTGTGCACCATCACTCCTGGCTTATTTGGAGGTTTACTAGGCCTTTTAAAATCATTTCTAAAGTAAAATTCTCAATTCTCTATCCTTATCCTCTTCATCCCCCTCCAGTCTTTGCCATGTCTGTGGCTGAATCCAAACACTCATTTCATATAATTTTTTCTCCCCTGGTACTGGGGATTGAACCCAGGGGCATTTTATACCCAAGCTACATCCCCAGCCCTTTTTAAAAATTATTTCTTATTTTGAGTTAGAGTCTTGCTAAGTTGCTGAGGCTGGCCTTGAACCTGCGATCCTCCTGTCTCAGCCTCCCAAGTACTGGGATTGCAAGCATTTGCCCTTGGAACCAGCTCCTATATTCTTATTCTCTTAACCCATACCCTATCCAGAAACAAATTTTGTTGGCCCCACCTTTAAATATAAGGATCTAGCCACTTTTCGTGACCTCTGTTTCTACACCATACTTTAAACCACTATTTGCTCGAGTCTGGACTACTGTAGATTTACTTACCTATCAGCAAAAATCCTATGAGACAATGGCAGTATTCTCCCATTTCCGTAATTGGGATATATTAAACCTAATATATAATTTCCATACAATTTAGTTTAAGATTGATTCGTAGGGCTCCCCCATTTGCTCACTGGTATGTCAGAAGATTTGGTTCTGCTGAATATAATTAATTACTAAATAACTTCAATTCTGTGGTTGACATTTAGTGTTAAGTTTTAAAAACAGTTAAGTTTGTTCTGCTGCTAACTGTTTAACTGTGTACTTATAATAACTAGACACAGTTTTTGTGTTTCCTGTAACAGCTGCAGAGACTCAGACCATGTTTTCTTTTATTCTGCTCATCTAACACAACTTTACCCTAATCATGACTGTGGGAATTACAGTGCCTAATAGGAAGGATTTATTTTCCACCTTCTAATTCAACAGAAGGACCAAGTACCCCAAAATTGAGATTTTGAACAGGATATGTTCTTTGCTTACCTCATGCAGATTATTGTAATTATTATTATTTGGTACTGGAGATTGAACCCAGGGGCATTATTCTTCGAGCTACACCCCCAACCCCCTTTATCACTTAATCAAGATTTATTTCAAAGCCTGAAAGCAGCAGATTAATCTTATAAATACATATAAACTTAATATTAATGAACTCCTAAACAACATTATATGATTTTCAAAAGCAGTGGCATTTAACAAAATGTAAGGTGACAATAAAATATCAAAGAATTTCCACAGTTAATGAGAACATAATTAGCAGCAAGCTCTTCAGACTAAACAAACAAATCTGTCTTTACACTTTAATGTTTTTAACTTACTCCCAGCCCATTTTATTTTTTGTTTTGAAACAGTCTTGCTAGGTGGCTGAGAGTCTTGCTACATTTTTGAGGCTATCTTTGAACCTGTGATCATCCTATAGCAGCCTCCCAAGTACTGGGATTACAGGTATGGGCCACCATGCCTGGCTGGTGCAAAAAAAAATTTTTTTTTCTTTTTGGTGCTGGTGGTTGAACTCAGGGGCAGTCTACCTTCAAGCTACACCCCAGCCCTATTTTATTTTTTATTTTGAAATGGGTCTCAATAAGTTGTGGAGGGCCTCACTAAATTGCTGAGGCTGGCCATGAACCTGTGATCCTCCTGTCTCAGCCTCCCGAGTACTGGGATTACAAGTGTGCACCACCACGCCCAGCTTGGTGCAGAATTTTTAACCTTGAGTAATAATAGGTTTTTTATTGTTGTTTAAGGAAAAAATATGGAATATTATTTTTTATGTCATTATGCAGATTTTCAAAACAAAGCTAGGGTAGAGTTCTTATGTCTACAGGAACATTCCACTTTAAAATGAATATCTAAAGTATATTAAAAATCTTGTTGAGGCTGGGCGTGGTGGCGCACGCTTGTAATCCCAGTACTTTGGGAGGTGGAGACTGGAGGATCCGGGTTCTTGGCCAGCCTCAGCTCTCTCTCTCTCTCTCTCTCCCTGTCTCTCCCTCCCTCCCTCCCTCTCTCTCTCCTTGGTGGGGCCCTCCGCAACTTCATGAGACCAGGTTTCAAAATAAAGTATGAAAAAACAGGGCCGGGGCGTAGCACGGAGGTAGAACGCCCCTGCGTTCAATCCCTGGTACTGCAAAAAAAAAAATCTTGTTGAATATTTATGGGGCAATGTTTAAGGGCAAATTTCGATTCGCTTACACTAAATCACCTGCTGAAAGCCGGGCATGGTGGCACATGCTTGTAATCTCAGCACTTGAGAGGCTGAGACAGGAGGATTGCAGGTTCAAGGTCAGCCTTAGCAACTTTGGGAGACTCTCAGCAACGAAGACCCTGTTTCAAAATAAAAAGTAAGAAGAGCGGTATAGCTTGGAGGTAGAAGACCCCTGGGTTCAGTCTCCACTACCAAAAAAAATCAACTGCTAATTTAGTATCAGTATTTGGTGAAAATATGATTATAAATAAAAAAACTCATCTCAAGGATTAAAATCATGTGACAGTATATGGTTGAAAGATAATTACCTACGTAACCAAAGACATGCTTATATTTATTAAACACACATATATAATTGAACAAAATATAAAAAGTGGCCAGCTGTGATGGCACATGCTTGTGATCCCAGTACTTGGGAGGCTGACACAGGAAGATCACAGGTTCACAGTCAGCCTCAGCTACTTAGTGAGACCCTCCACATCTTAGTGAGACCCTGTTTCAAAATAAAAATTAAAAAATAGGGCTGGAGGTATAGCATTGAGGTAGAAGAATGCCCTTGGGTTCAACCCCCAGTACCAGGAAAAAAAAAAATATATATAGTATTTCTTAGAATTAATGTATTCCTTCTCCCCCAAATGATGTATGTCTCTGAACCCCAGTTTGAAATATGCTGGTAGATGGCTGGATATGGTAGTGCACACCTGTAATCCCAGTACTTGGGAGGCTGAGATGAGAAGCTTGCAGGTTTAAGGCCAGCCTCAGCAACTTAGACCCTGTTTTGAAAAAAAAAAAAAAGGCTGGGGGTATAGTTCAGAGGTAGAATGTCCCTGGGTTCAATCCCTGGAACCAAAATAAATAAATGTTGTTTGGGGGTTAGCTTGGAGTTAAAATGCCCCAGAGTTCAACCCTCAGTACCCCTGCCTCCAGCCTTCAAAAAGTACTGGCATAGTTGGGCATGGTGGCACACGCTTGTAATCCCAGTTGGGAGGCTGAGACTGGAGGATCTGGGTTTGCGGCCAGCCTCAGCTACTTAGTGAGGCCCTCCACAACTTAGTGAGAACTTGTTTCAAAATAAAGAATAAAAAATAGGGCTGGGGGTATAGCCCCTGGGTTTAATCCCCGATACTGCCCCCCCCTAAAAAAGTACTGGCATAATTAGAGCTAAAAGTCTTCCATTGTGGATCTAGACAGAAAAACCTTACTGATTTCCCCAAAGTCACGGAGATTAGTGGCAAATCCAAGATTCATACCCAGAGTATTTTGATATTTTTTGTGTGTGTGTGTGTGTGTGTGTATATATGGTACTGGGGATGGAACCCATGGGCATTCTACCTCTGAGCCACACCCCCCAACCTTATTTTATTCTTTTTAGTAGCTGAGGCTGGCCCTGAACCTGTGATTCTCCTGTCTCAGCCTCCTAAGTACTGGTTTTACAAGCATGCGCCACCATGCCCGGCTGAGTATTTTGATTTTTAATCTTGTCTTTTTTTTCACTGTTCCAAATTAAGAGTTTAAATTGTACTTATAAGAAAGTGGGTCTCTCTTCTTGTAAGCAGAAGAATAGTATTCTTCTCCCCCCTTTTTTTTTGTGGTACTGGGGATTGAACACAGGGGCATAGTACCTCTGAGCTATACCCCAGCCCTATTTTATGTTTTAATTTGAAACCTGGTCTCACTAAGTTGCTGAGGCTGGCCATGAACCTGTGATCCTACTGTCTCAGCCCCCCAAATACTGGATTACAGGCGTGTGCCACCATGCCCCAGCTTTCTTTCACTTTTAATTATAGAGAATAGACAAAACATTTTATTTATTCATAGTTTTTGTTAACAGAAAATTTCTAATTATTTGTGCAGATATAGGTGTTTGAAATAAAATTTTTCTTATTTTGCTTTGTTAAGACCCCTGGGCATACACCTTCCTTACGATGGGATGAGACACCAGGTCGAGCAAAAGGAAGTGAGACTCCTGGAGCAACCCCAGGCTCAAAAATATGGGATCCTACACCTAGTCACACACCTGCAGGAGCTGCTACTCCTGGACGAGGAGATACACCAGGCCATGCGACACCAGGCCATGGAGGGGCAACTTCCAGTGCTCGTAAAAACAGATGGGACGAGACCCCCAAAACAGAAAGAGGTACTTTTATTGGAGTTTGGATGTGTGTTTGGTGAAATATTGACTTGAGTGGTCTATATCAGACTGATATCTAGATTCTGTAGTCCTAGCTGGACATGAACATAAATATTTGCTGTGGAGATAGATAAGGACCTGTGCAGATAATATGCCCAGTTCTTTTCCCTTCTTGAAGAGGTTTAAGATTTTGGGAACTATCTTATAAGAGAGTAAAGTTTATAGATCATAACCTTTTGCTTTTTATTGTGGTTAAATAGACATGACATAAAATTTGCCATTTTATCCTTATTAAGTGGACAATTCAGTGGCATGAAGTACATTCACAGTGTTACGCAGTCATCACCATTAATCATTTCACTTCTTGAACTTTTTCCTTATCCTAAGCAGAAACTCTATACTTATTAAACAGGAACCACCCATTCCATCTCTGTTTGAGTCCCTGGTAACTTCTGTTCTACTGTCTCTGAATTTGCCTAAACGTCTCATTTGTGTATAGATGATCTAACAGTTTATTTCACTAACTATTTATGGGAATCAATGTGGTAAGCTAAGATTTAGTAGCATGTTTGCTATAAAAAAGTTTCTCAAAGAATTGTTAATGATACAGAGGAATGCTTAACATGTAGTGGATGAAAGAAGTAATATAGAATTGTCCATGCAGAGTTCTCTTAGCTGCATGGAGAAATGAATCAAGTGGCTCAGGATACAAAGAGTAGATAGCTCTGTATAGCCCTAGTATGGTTGTAAGAACAATTGCTTTGTTTTTCTGTTCATCATTAGTTACTATGTATGTTTTTGTAATTAGTGGAAAAGAAACAAAAAATAAGAGTATAAATATAGACATCAAAACTTTAAATGTGTCTCTGTTCAAGGAATATACTGTTTCTGAACTTGATCTTAAATCTTAATAAACTGTGTTGTTTAAACAGTGGTTAATATTGTCGTCTTAATGGCTTTCTCTTTGAAGATACTCCTGGGCATGGAAGTGGATGGGCTGAGACTCCTCGAACAGATCGAGGTGGAGATTCAATTGGTGAAACACCGACTCCTGGAGCCAGTAAAAGAAAGTCACGTTGGGATGAAACACCGGCTAGTCAGATGGGTGGAAGTACTCCTGTTTTGACCCCTGGGAAAACACCAATTGGCACACCCGCCATGAACATGGCTACACCTACTCCAGGTAGAAACTCTCTCATTGGAAATATTTTTTCTTTGTGGTTTTCTGTGTGCTGTTAATGCCGGCTTTTAGCAAAAATAAGTATAAAAGCTAATTTTGGTTTTATGTATATATGTATGGATGTATTTATTTATTTATTTATTTATTTATTTATTTATTTAGTTGGTTATTGTACTAGGGATTGAACCAAGGGGCATTCTAACTCAGGGCTACACCCCCAGCCCTATTGCCCCATTTTATTTTTTATTTTGCAACAGGGTCTTATTAAGTTGCTAAGGGTTTGCCAAATTGCTAAGGCTATCTTTGAACCTGTGATCCTCTTGTCTCAGTCTCCCAAGTACTGGGATTACAGTTGTGCACTACTGTGTTCTGCTATTTTTTGGGGGGAGGGGGTACTGGGGATTGAACCTCTGGGCATTCTACCTCCAAGCTATACCACCAGCCCTTTTTTATTTTTTATTTTGAAACAGGGTCTCTAAGTTGCTAAGGTTGGCCTTGAACTTGCTATCCTTCTTTCTCAGCTCCTTAGTACTGGGATTATAGGTGTGCTCCACCATGCCTGACTTGGTTTGCATTTATAATATAAAAGCAATGAATTATTAAGGTTGATCTTAACTGTCTTATATCCTAAGTACCTATGTAATGATAAAGTTTTGCATTATAGGTTGTTATAAATGTTTGTGTTTTGTGGTAGGTCACATAATGAGTATGACTCCTGAACAGCTTCAGGCTTGGCGGTGGGAGAGAGAAATTGATGAACGAAATCGCCCACTTTCTGATGAAGAGTTAGATGCTATGTTCCCAGAAGGATACAAGGTAGTAACAATGATTTTGAATGTGGTAATATTTAGGATGTGTACTTTTTTTTTGTGGTACTGGGCATTGAAACCAGGGGCAGTCTACCTCTGAGCTACAATCCCCAGCCCTTTTTATTTTTTGTTTTGAAATAGGGTCTTGCTAGGTTGTTGCAAGTCTCACTGAATTGCTGAGGCTGGGCTCGAACTGTGATCCTTCTGTCTCAGCCTCCCAAATACTGGAATTACAGGCACACGCCACCACAACCGGCTGTGAACTTTTCTTTCATGTGTTGAAAAAGTGTTAAGTTTGCATTAGTCTTCCCAAAATTTACTAATGTTATTCTGTTCTTTTAGCTATTTCCAAGTATATTTCAGTTCTGAAAAAATAATAGAGATGAAGAGAAGTGAGTTAACATGAAGCTTTTGTTTTGGGGATATTTTTTTCTTCTTGAGGTACTGGGGATTGAATCCAGGGCATTCTACCATTCAGCTATACTGCCAGCCCTATTTTATTTTTTTAAAATTAATTAATTAATTAATTAATTAATGTTTGGTACTGGGAATAGAACCCAGGTACACCCCCAGCCCTATTTCTTATTCTTTATTTTTAGACAGGGTCTCACTAAGTTGTGGATGGCCTCACTAAGTAGCTGAGGCTGGCCACAAACCTGCGATCCTCCTGTCTCAGCCTCCCAGGTACTGGGATTACAAGTGTGTGCTACCATGCCCGGCTATTTTTTAATTTTTGAAACAGGGTCTCACTCAGTTGCTGAGGGGCTCGCTAAGTTATTAAGGCTGGCTGTGAACCTGCAATCCTCTTGTCTCAGCCTCCTAAGTACTGGGGTTACAAGCATACGCCACCACACCCAGGTTTTTGTTTTTTTTTTAATTCTTTTCAAAATGGGAAGTCAGAGAGCAAGACCGGAAGCCAAAGAGTGAGAGGGAGAGAGGAAGCCAGAGAGAGACAGGGAGCCAGGGCCCAAGAGGGAGACAAGATGGAGACAGAGACAAGAAGCCAGAGAATGAGACACAAAGCTTAAAAGGGACACAAGAAACAGTAGAGGGAGACAGGAAACTGGAGAGAGTGAGACAGGAAACCAGAGAGTGAGAGTAAGGTGGGAAGCCCAAGAGGGAGACATGGAGGCAGAGAAGGACAGAGTTGCTGAGGCTGGCCTCAAACCTGCCATTTTCCTGTCTCAACCTCCCAAGTTCTGGATTACAGGTGTGTGCCACCTTCCAGGCTCCCCACATTCTTGCTATACCTATTTAAATTTTAAGTAGTAGATGATAAATATAAATATCATAAATATTTTGAACTTCTAATTAGTGGGATATGTGGTAATTTTTTTTTCCAAATAAGTAAAAAGCTTCCTACCTAATAAACTACAAAATATTTGCAGTGAAATCTTACTCACTCATTGTTATTCTCTTAGGTACTTCCCCCTCCAGCTGGTTATGTTCCTATTCGAACTCCAGCTCGAAAACTGACAGCGACTCCGACACCTTTGGGTGGTATGACTGGTTTCCACATGCAGACTGAGGATAGAACTATGAAAAGTGTAAACGACCAGCCATCTGGAAATCTTCCATTTTTAAAACCTGATGATATTCAGTACTTTGATAAACTATTGGTACGTGATGACAGCAAAAATTACTACATTTTGTTTGGGAGTTAGAAATCATAACATCTTAACATACCTTTAAATTTTCTTTTTATTACAGGTTGATGTTGATGAATCAACACTTAGTCCAGAAGAGCAAAAAGAGAGAAAAATAATGAAGTTGCTTTTAAAAATTAAGAATGGAACACCTCCAATGAGAAAGGTAAGTATCACTTTGCTAAATCATTATATTCATTATACTTAGAAATTTATAATTATCCTCTTCATTGCAGAATAGCATGAGGGAGGGAAAGGTAGGTAGTATGAAAGGTTTAGGGTTTTTTTTTGTGTGTGTGTGTGGATGGGTACTGAGGATTGAACCCAGGGCCTTGCATATGCTGGGCAAGTACTCTACCATCAGGCTACATCCTTCAGCCCAGGGCTTTGTTTTTCTAATCAAAGAATTTTGTACTAATAAGGATATAAAAAAAAATTCTGTTTTGTCCTTGATGCCTTTAAAATATGCTTAAGACTTGAAGGTAATTAATGGCAGCATATAGGGAATTATATTAACACCATATATAGTTTGAAGATAGAAGGTCCTTTGGAAGGTTCTCTGGTTCTATAATTCTACTAAATTACCCTTTTTCAATTACTTTGGGAACATTGTGTTTTTTCATATGATTCAAACTTTAGAGTAATCTTGACAGAAATGAACTCATTGTCTTCTATGTAAAACATTTGCAAAAGTATATATTAAAATATTATAGAAAATCTTTCTCAATTAATTTGCTTTTTGATTATAAAGAAAACATAACATTTTTTTCCACTTTTCCCCCAGGCTGCATTGCGTCAGATTACTGATAAAGCTCGTGAGTTTGGAGCTGGACCTTTGTTTAATCAGATTCTTCCTCTACTAATGTCTCCTACACTTGAGGATCAAGAGCGTCATTTACTTGTGAAAGTTATTGATAGAATATTATACAAACTTGATGACTTAGTCCGACCATATGTGCACAAGGTTTGTTCTCCTTAAGTGGTGTTTCTAATTGTTTAATATTTTTATTTTTAATATAAAAGGAATTAATGGATTTGTTTTTTGTCTTTGTATTCTTGAAATTTAAAAAAATGCTAAAAACTAGGTGATTCTGTACATTCACAGTAGAAAGGCTAAATTCACCTCTTTGTCAGGTGCTCACAGTTAACCAATGCTAAATTTGTTTATCCTCCTAGATCTTTTTCTTTACAGAAGCATACACCACACCCTGTAACACATAAACACAGGTATATGTAGGTGTAACTTTCTGCCATCTTTACTATAATGGGTTCATATTACCCATTTTTTCATTTGTTTATATTAACATTAGATTAGGATAAGAATAGGTATGCGTCTATGTCATACTTTTTGTGTGTGTGTATGGTACTGGAGATTGAACCCAGGGGCATTCTACCGCCAAGCTACACCATCAGCCCTTTTTATTTTTTGATTTGAAACAGTCTCACTAGGTTAACTGAGAGTCTCACTATCTTGCTGATGCTGTTCTCAAACCTGTGATCCTCCTGTCTCAGCCTCTCAAGTACTGGGATTATAGGTGTGTGCTACCACGCCGGGCTCTTTTTATTTATTTTGAGATAGGTTCACAGTAAGTTGTCCAGGGTAGCCTTGAACTTGTGATCTTTCTGCCTCTGCCTCCCAGCTGGCATTACAGGCATGTACCTGCTGGCCTGGTTTAATTTAATTTGTCCTTTGATTAATGAAGTCCTGCTAACTATAAGTTTCCTATATGTGTTTGTTTTACATGAATGTAACATGAGTAATTGATGTGAACATTTAGATCCTTTTCTTTTTCTCTTTTTCTTCAGATTCTTGTGGTCATTGAACCACTGTTGATTGATGAAGATTACTACGCTAGAGTGGAAGGCCGAGAGATTATTTCTAATTTGGCAAAGGTATTACATTAAATTTCTGAGAAAAAAAGTTTCTTTTGATTGATTATAGGTTGAGGATTAATGTTACTAGCTCATACGGTTCTATTTTCTTTTCTTTTTAGGCTGCTGGTCTGGCTACTATGATCTCTACCATGAGACCTGATATAGATAATATGGATGAGTATGTCCGTAACACAACAGCTAGAGCTTTTGCCGTTGTAGCCTCTGCCCTGGGCATTCCATCTTTGTTGCCCTTCTTAAAAGCTGTGTGCAAAAGCAAGAAGTCCTGGCAAGCAAGACACACTGGTATTAAGATTGTACAACAGATAGCTATTCTAATGGGCTGTGCCATCTTGCCACACCTCAGAAGTTTAGTTGAAATCATTGAACATGGTGAGTTGTAATGTCTTTTATAGGACAACTGTCTGGAAATTTGGGCTTGTGATTTGGGGAGACAGTTTATGTAGTAAATAATGGGGTTAACAATATTAGGGTTTGTGAACAGACTGGTTCATACTGGTTTTGCCTCATTTTTATATAAGGCAAACAAGTTTTGCAATCTAGCTAAATGGTTAGATATATTGCTAGACTATGGATGACAATCTGGAAATTCAGTAGTATTGGTGCATAGTTAAAATCTGTTTGATTTTATAGGTCTTGTGGATGAGCAGCAGAAAGTTCGGACCATTAGTGCTTTGGCCATTGCTGCCTTGGCTGAAGCAGCAACTCCTTACGGTATTGAATCTTTTGATTCTGTGCTAAAACCTCTGTGGAAGGGTATCCGGCAACACAGAGGAAAGGTAAATCCATTAATTGAATTCTGTTTTTATTTTGATTTCTACTGGTTAAAGTTGAGGCATCCTAAATCTAATTTGCTAAAGTATATGTATATTTTTTTTAATAGGGTTTGGCTGCTTTCTTAAAGGCTATTGGGTATCTGATTCCTCTCATGGATGCAGAATATGCCAACTACTATACTAGAGAAGTGATGTTAATCCTTATTCGAGAATTCCAATCTCCTGATGAAGAAATGAAGAAAATTGTGCTGAAGGTAATTGTTTTCCAGATTTGTTAACCTAAACTAGGCTTGTTTCATAGTTCAAAGAGAATTTTATAGTACTCGTTTTTTTTTTTTAATTTATTGTATGTTGTGTCGGTACTCTTGGACTTACTACTATTTTTAACCTTTTAGGTGGTAAAACAGTGTTGTGGGACAGATGGTGTAGAAGCAAACTACATTAAAACAGAGATTCTTCCTCCTTTCTTTAAACACTTCTGGCAGCATAGAATGGCTTTGGATAGAAGAAATTACCGGCAGGTAAAGTTGCATGCATGCAACTTGAATGCATGTTACATATTATTCTTGCCTTGTCTTACAGTTTATATGTGCTTGATTGTGAAAGAAGGCAGATTTTCATCAGCCAGTTACATTCAGTGCTTTTTATTTTTTCCCTTTTCTTTTTTGTGGTACTGGGGATTGAACCCAGGGGTATTCTACCTCTGAACTACATCCCAGCCCTATTTAATTTTTTCTTTTTTGAAACAGGGTCTCATTAAATTGCTAGGGCTGGCTGGGAACCTGTGATCCTCCTGTCTCAGCCTCCCAAGTACTGGATTACCAGTGTGTGCCACCCAGCCTGGCTTACAGTGCTTTTATCTGGCTAACTGAACCATGCATACAGTTATACATTGAATCATCTTGATTTACTTACACTCATTTAAAATTTCTAGTCATTTGTTCTCCTAAGGTTTAATAAATAGGAGTTAACATTCTCAGCATATTTACTAGCTAAGTAGTACATTTAGAATATTTAGTGTTCATGATATTGCTTTACTTCTTTGAATGAGCAAAGGTTTTTCTTTTGTGTTATTAGTTAGTTGATACTACTGTGGAGTTGGCAAACAAAGTAGGTGCAGCAGAAATTATATCCAGGATTGTGGATGATCTGAAAGATGAAGCTGAGCAGTACCGAAAAATGGTGATGGAAACAATCGAGAAAATTATGGGCAACTTGGGAGCAGCAGATATTGATCACAAACTCGAAGAACAGCTGATTGATGGTATTCTTTATGCTTTCCAAGAACAAACTACAGAGGTAATGATAACTAATTATTATAGAAAATTGCCAGTGACTTTCATCTGTTGAAAAGCGTATTACTTTTTAAGCAACTATCCCCAAAATAATTAAATTTGAAGTAATTTTTAAGACATTCGTGTCCTCAGTTGCTTACCAAATATTCTTTTACCTCAAGTTTTTGGATTTGATTTTTTAAAACTTGTGTTTGGGTGGTTAGAAAAGATTGAATTTTATTATATATCATTTGTCAGTCATAAGGGTACTAAATTCTGGTTCTCAATGAATGTGTTTTTTTATATAACTTAGCTTTTCTTTTTTAGGACTCAGTAATGTTGAATGGCTTTGGCACAGTGGTCAATGCTCTTGGCAAACGAGTCAAACCATACTTGCCTCAGATTTGTGGTACAGTTTTGTGGCGTTTAAATAACAAATCAGCTAAAGTTAGGCAACAGGCAGCTGACTTGATTTCTCGAACTGCTGTGGTCATGAAGACTTGTCAAGAGGTAAGCTTTTGTACCAGATTCTTATTTCTTCAACAAAGAACTTAATATAAATAGTAACATTTTAACATTATTTCTTTTATTATAGGAAAAACTGATGGGGCACTTGGGTGTTGTGCTGTATGAATATTTGGGTGAAGAGTACCCTGAAGTGTTGGGCAGCATTCTTGGAGCACTGAAGGCTATTGTAAATGTAATAGGTATGGAATTTGCTGGTCATGTAAGAATTTGTTTTTGTTTTTTAACTTTCTTTGTAGTTTTTGAAGGAAAAATTCAGAATCGTATTTAGGAATTGGGTGATCTTTGTTGCTTCTTAGGAAAGCACTTTAAGATTTTAGTTAAGTCTGAGGTTGTCAAAAAAGTCTTTACCCATATATGTTTTGCTTTAAAAGAGCAAAAGCAAGTTTAAGACTTGTAAGAGAAGTATGGAAGCAATCACAACTCAAAAAATTTTGAAGTCACGGAATAGAAGATCCTAGTAGAACTAGTGTGTTAGCAGAAAAATATTCTGTCATGTTCTATTAGGGGGGAGTGGCCAACTCTGAAATTTTAATTTAGTTTTAGAATGAAATCTTACATATTCAGCCTTGAATTAGTAAGTTATTATGACAGGTATTTGGATTTTTTTTTAATAGTTCAGTGGTAGAGCACTTGCCTTAGCATGCATGAGGCCTGGGTTTAATCCCCAGCACCACAAAACAAACAAACAAAAAACTAGGAAGAAAAGTGATCGAGTTATTATTTTGTGTTTTTATACCCAAGTCTTTAAAACTATCCATTCCGTTTTCTAACCCCAAGTAAAAACATATATACAAATAATCTTGGGTATGGAGAGTAGAGCTTTTTTCCTTTTAGGGATGTCTGATAAAGCAAACAAATTGCTTCTTACATTTAATCTTCTCATAAATGAACGTAATTGCCCAAAGTAACTCCTTTAGGGCTTAGAGGGTCAGAAAGAACCTAGCAAGAGATCAAAGTAGCTGGCCATGATAGCCACTGTTTTTCTCAGGAGTATTTATGCACTATAGATCTTTGAACTGCTGCAGTTCCATATAATTCCATATAATTCTCAATTCAGCCCAGTTCCTCTGTACTTGGCAGATAGTGGCTTTAGTTAGGAGTATTTATGCACCATTGGTTTTTGAACTATTGCACTTACATATAATTCCTAATTCAGCCCAGTTCCTCTATACTTGAAAGATAGTAATTTGCCAAAAATCAGTTACTTGGCCACTTGCGGGGCTCTGGTTCACAGGGAAACATGGGAAGAACAATGGAGAGAAAGTGAGCGAGCAGTTCTAGTTAGAGCAAGAGCCCCTGCCAGCTGCCTCCTTTTTTCTCTCTTCATAGGTGTAAATACCATCCAAGTATGCCCTGCATTGCAGGGAGACTGGAGATCTGTTTGTTTTGCAGTTAAAGGGTAAGGGGGCCCTTTCTGGAAAATTTTGCTTTAATTTACATGTCTACCTCTGGCTTATATTGTCGTGTATGGCCGGAACATAAGCTGTCCCCATATTTTAATGTCAGTGTACAAATACATTTCAGAACCAAATAAAACTTTTTTTGTTATTGAGTATCCATCATTCTTTAATTCACTTCACTGATTTCTTTCATTTTATGCATAATCAGAAGTTGTTAATAAAAAGTTAAAAAGCAATTCTGAGTCTGGTCAGAATCTGGGGTTTTCTCTTTCCATAGGCAGCTGAAAGTTTATATTTATTCCTAGTCATGTGTATTATATTGCAAAGTAAAAGGAAAAGTGAACAAAAGTTGCAGTTCAAATGTTAATTGATATATTTTGACTTCTGTTAAATAGGTATGCATAAGATGACCCCACCAATTAAAGATCTGCTGCCTAGACTCACCCCTATCTTAAAGAACAGACATGAAAAAGTACAAGAAAACTGTATTGATCTTGTTGGTCGTATTGCTGACAGGTAAGCAGATTACTTAAATATTTTTATAAGCAGTATTGGTTCTCAGATTTAGCCACTCTTGTTTTTGGTTAGCAAAATTTACTTACTGTTGTTAGTGTAGGCATACATGATCAGGCTCTCCAGTATTTTCAGTCACATTTCAGCTTGACTGGTGATGGGGAGTGGCAATATAGTTAAGATATCCAGCCTTTCTAAAAGTAATAATAACTTATTTTAATGTTTAAAATGAGTTAATTGTGTTTTCAGAACTGAATTTGCAAATTAAAACTTTCCTTGGGGCTTGGGGTGTAGCTCAGTGGTAGAATGCTTGTGTGATGGATGTGAGGTCCTGGGTTCAATCCTTAGCACTGCAAAAAACAAAATACATTATTCTCCTTCTCAATTAGGGGAGCCGAGTATGTGTCTGCAAGAGAGTGGATGAGGATTTGCTTTGAGCTTTTAGAGCTCTTAAAAGCTCACAAAAAAGCTATTCGTAGAGCAACTGTCAACACATTTGGTTATATCGCAAAGGCCATTGGGTGAGTATTTCACTTTTTTTTATTATGTCGTAATAAACCCATTGTGATGTTGGAAAATGCTTCTACGTAGAAATTTGTTTTGAGACATAGCATGATGAATGCAGTTGGGAAAGTAAATCATTTAACCACACTGACCTTCCAAATTTTTAAATTTTTCTTACATTTTTAATTAATTGAAGTAGATGGGAAGCTTTAAAATTTCCTTTAATCAAACTTAGCTATATTTAGAGAGGGAAACAGTTCCATTTTCAGAATAATTTCAGATTTTTGTTGATTCCTTTTGGAATTTCTTTCATTTAAGATTTCTTTAGAATTTATTGCTTAAAATTTTAAGACAGGCTCTTAATATTATAGCATTATTCGTCTCAGTGCTTTATGTGTTTTTTAAATATTCCAAGATTAATCCATAGATTTAAACTGAATTAAAGCTGCTTTATGGAGTAATCTATAGTTATTTGCTTCCCTATCAGAACCAAACTAGGAGAAACAGTAATTTTAGAAAATGAAACACTGTATGTACATGTGGCTTAGTAACTAAGAAAACATTTTCAAGAAATATACATAAGTCAGACAAATTAGGTAGCACATCCCCCACCCCACTCACTGTAGAAACACGCACAGTCTTTCCTCTCATTTTTTGGTAGCAGCAATATTTATTTCGATGGTGATGTAATCAAGAAATTTTCAATGAATAGTTGTCGTGCAAACTTTTTAGCCCCTCTGTCCCTCTAAGCTGTGGCAAAACAAGTACTTCAAGGAGAGAATAGATATAGTACCAGTATGTGGGAAGAAAAGAGAAGGAAAATGGATTTGTATGTTTGAGCGTGGGAGACCAAAATTTTACTTCTGTCCCCATTTTGACCAATTTAAAAATAGAAAAGTAGATTTCTTTATATTTTAGAAAATTGAAAGACTGAGCATTACATTTGGAAATAAATCCTTTTGAATTACCATTTTATCATAAAATTACTGATTTGCACTTAATAATTTGCTGACACATTTTCTTTTCCTTCTTCAGCCCTCATGATGTATTGGCTACACTTTTAAACAACCTCAAAGTTCAGGAAAGGCAGAACAGAGTTTGTACCACTGTAGCAATAGCTATTGTCGCGGAAACGTGTTCACCCTTCACAGTACTCCCTGCCTTAATGAATGAATACAGAGTTCCTGAACTGAATGTTCAAAATGGAGTGTTAAAATCACTGTCCTTCTTGTTTGAATATATTGGTGAAATGGGAAAAGACTACATTTATGCTGTAACACCATTACTTGAAGATGCTTTAATGGATAGGTAAGTGACTTGAACTAAATCCAAGAAAATGATTATAATAATAATTTAGATGATCTATTTGTTGCAATGTTGTTTGTTATAGAAAAGACTATCCTGGATTTTTACAAAACTGTAAATTTTTTTTTTTTGCTGTACTGGGGATTGAACCTAGAGGTGCTTTACCATTATGCTATCATCCCCAGTCCTATCATCATCATCATCATCATTATTATTATTATCATTATTGTTATTACTTATTTTGAGACAGGTACGTTGCCCAGGCTGGCCTCAAACTTGCAACCCTCCTGCTTCAACCTCCAGAGTTGCTGGAATTATAGGCATGCAGCACTGTGCCCAGCATGTCTTTGTGTGTGTGTGTGTGGGGTACTGGGGATTGAACTCCAGGGCGCTCTACCTCTGTGCTACACCCCAGCCTGTTTTTATTCTTTATTTTGAAACAGGGCCTCACTAAGTTGCTGATGCTGACCTCAAATCTGCAATCCTCCTGTCTCAGCCTCCCAAATACTGGGATTACAGGCATGCGCCACCATGTTTGGCTCCTCCCCCACTTTAAGTCCCCTTTCTTGTTTGTTAGACCATATACATTTTGAAAAACAGTAATCAGTTGACTTTTGTTTTAAAAAATTAATCAAATATAATTAGATGGAAGTCATGCACATGAGTTAATCAGCATGGCAGAGAGACATGATCTTTTTAGCATTTACTGCAACTGAACCACAGATTTCTCTTAGGGTATTGATTGATTCTGCTGAACATAGCCGGCAGGCCCCCATTTCAGTACACTGAGACAGTACTGCTCAAGTTAGTTTTCAGACTGTCTCTTGGTACCTTTACCATCTAGATTGATGAGCAGCTTTAAACATGAGAGGACCTGAAAAAGGTGTAAAGGAAAGTGCAAGGTTCAACTGGCTCTTTATTTTTAAGGAGTGATAAGTATTTTCAGTTCAGTTACTTTCGTGTACAGATTAAAATTACTCATTAATGGTCTTCATAAAGAGCAATTTAACTAGACTTACCAGAAGGTATATAAGAAATGGAAACAGAGTAAGAATTGTGTTTTTCCTTTTTTTTTTTTTTTGCGGAACTGGGAATTGAACCCAGGGGTGTTCTACCTCCACGCTACACCCCCAGCCCTATGTTTTATTCTTTATTTTATTTTATTTTATTTTATTTTATTTTATTTTATTTTATTTTTGCGGTACCGGGGATTGAACGCAGGGACGTTCTACCTCCGCGCTATGCCCCCGGCCCTATTTTTTTTATACTTTATTTTGAAACCGGGTCTCATGAAGTTATGGAGGGCCTCGCTAAGGAGAGAGAGAGAGACAGGGAGAGAGCGAGAGAGCTGAGGCTGGCCATGAACCCGGATCCTCTGGTCTCTGCCTCCCAAAGTACTGGGATTACAAGCGTGCACCACTACGCCCGGCTCTTACTCTTTATTTTGAAACAGGGTCTCACTAAGTTGCGGAGGGCCTCCCTAAGTAGCTGAGACTGGCTGCAAACCCGAATCCTCTGGTCTCAGCCTCCCAAGTACTGGGATTACAAGTGTGCGCCACCACGCCCAGCTGAATTGTGTTTTCTAAAAGTCTGGTCTCAGCTGGTTATGGTGGCATACACCTGTAATCCCAGCTACTTGGGAGGGTGAGGCAGGCAGATTGCTAGTTTGAGACCAGCAACTTTGAGAGATGCTGTCTTGAAAATAAATTTTAAAAAAGGTTGGGGTTGTAGCTCAGTGGTAGAGCACTTACTTGTGTAGTATGTGCGAGGCCCTAGTTCAATAACCAGAACTGCAAAAAAAAAGAAGCCTTCCTTCTTTGGGCCAAAGTGGGGATAAATCACCCTTGTTCCATATTCCTTGGTGAGAAGTACCTGAGCATCATGCTGTGGTCATTGATACATGTGAGCTGTGGTTAGAAGTTATGTTCTGTGTACTAACAAGTTGAGGTAGTGACTCCATCAAAAATTACTAACTGAAAGGAAACAATAATTTAGTTGGAAAATTTATTAATGAGAATAAATTTATTCACCGTGGTGAATAAATTAGACAGTACAGTAAGAGATAAAAGGATGTTAGTAAGTACAGATCCTTTTCTTATACCTTTGAGATGTTCTTACTGTTTTGGGGGCAGAGTGTATGAGATCATTTTTATACCCAACTTCCCCTTTATACTATTGCAGCCCTACTGTGTTTTATCCCATGCTCATGATCAGAATAATTGTGGAGTGAATAACCCATTGATTTGTCATACACATAAATTCAGGTAACACAAGAGGCAAAAGACTTCTTATTTCTGTAGGTTTGAAAAGATTATTGGCCTCTTCCTTTTCCCAAATTGAGATTTTCAATGAAATTTATTTGTTTATTTATTTATTTATTTTGCGGTACCGGGGATTGAACCCAGGGGCATTCTACCTCCGCACTAAACCCCCGGCCCTATTTTTTTTTATACTTTATTTTGAAACCGGGTCTCACGAAGTTGCGGAGGGCCTCACTAAGTAGCTGAGGCTGGCTGCGAACCCGGATCCTCTGGTCTCCGCCTCCCAAGTACTGGGATTAAAAGCCTGTGCCACCACGCCCGGCCCTGAAATTTAATATTACATTAGAATGGTTTTAATTTAATTATCTGTTATATGGTGGTTTCTGAATTACTATGAACTAGAGTTTAAAATACAGCTGGGCGTGGTGGTGCACGCTTGTAATCCTAGTACTAGGGAGGCTGAGACCAGGTTCATGGCCAGCCTCAGCTACTTAGTGAGGCCCTCCGCAACTTAGTGAGACCCTGTTTCAAAATAAAGAATAAAATATAGGGCTGGGGGTGTAGCTCGGAGGTAGAACACCCCTGGGTTTAATTGCCAGTACCGCAAAAAAAAAAATCGTACTAAAACTAAGACTGCACGGAGCTCTTGTTCTCCTTTTAAAGGTTAATTCGAAAATATGGCTTACTTTTGGAAATTAGTAAGGTTGGAGTCATTAAAGCATAAAGATCTCAAGTGGAAACAGTCATTTTTTTTTTTTTTTTTTTTGGCGGTACTGGGGATTGAAC